>JAWPHD010009972.1:0-98376 GCA_037043455.1 Cyrtodaria siliqua
GCTATATATTACCTAGCCTGTTGTAATCTACTACTGACAATAGTTGGGGTATGGTTAGACTGTAGCAGATGCTATATATTACCTGGCCTCTTGTAATTTACTGCATGACAATGGTTGAGGTATGGTTAGACAGTAGCAGATGCAATATATTACCTGGCCTGTTGTAATCTACTACTGACAATGGTTGAGGTATGGTTAGACTGTAGCAGATGCTATATATTTACCTGGCCTGTTGTAATTTAGACAGTAATTTACTGCATGACAATGGTTGAGGTATGGTTAGACAGTAGCAGATGATATATATTACCTGGCCTGTTGTAATCTACTACTGACAATGGTTGAGGTATGGTAAGACTGTACCAGATGCTATATATTTACCTGGCCTGTTGTAATTTAGACAGTAATTTACTGCATGACAATGGTTGAGGTATGGTTAGACAGTAGCAGATGATATATATTACCTGGCCTGTTGTAATATACTACTGACATGGGTTGGGGTATGGTTAGACTGTAGCAGATGCTATATATTACCTGGTCTGTTGTAATTTACTGCATGACAATGGTTGAGGTATGGTTATACAGTAGCAGATGCTATATATTACCTAGCCTGTTGTAATCTACTACTGACAATAGTTGGGGTATGGTTAGACTGTTGCAGATGCTATATATTACCTGGCCTGTTGTAATTTACTGCATGACAATGGTTGAGGTATGGTTAGACAGTAGCAGATGCTATATATTACCTGGCCTGTTTTAATCTACTACTGACAATGGTTAGGGTATGGTTAGACTGTAGCAGATGCTATATATTACCTGGCCTGTTGTAATTTACTGCATGACAATGGTTGAGGTATGGTTAGACAGAAGAAGATGCTATATATTACCTGGCCTGTTGTAATCTACTACTGACAATGGTTGGGGTATGGTTAGACTCTAGCAAATGTTATATATTACCTGGCCTGTTGTAATTTACTGCATGACAATGATTGAGGTATGGTTAGACAGTAGCAGATGCTATATATTACGTGGCCTGTTGTTATCTACTACAGACAATGGTTGGGGTATGGTTAGACTGTAGCAGATGCTATATATTACCTGGCCTGTTGTAATTTACTGCATGACAATGGTTGAGGTATGGTTAGACAGTAGCAGATGCTTTATATTACCTAGCCTGTTGTAATCTACTTCTGACAATAGTTGGGGTATGGTTAGACTGTAGCAGATGCTATATATTATCTGGCCTGTTGTAATTTACTGCATGACAATGGTTGAGGTATGGTTAGACAGTAGCGGATGCTATATATTACCTGGCCTGTTGTTATTTACTACAGACAATGGTTGAGGTATGGTTAGACTGTAGCGGATGCTATATATTACCTGGCCTGTTGTAATTTACTGCATGACAATGGTTGAGGTATGGTTACAGTAGCAGATGCTATATATTACCTAGCCTGTTGTAATCTACTACTGACAATAGTTGGGGTATGGTTAGACTGTAGCAGATGCTATATATTACCTGGCCTCTTGTAATTTACTGCATGACAATGGTTGAGGTATGGTTAGACAGTAGCAGATGCAATATATTACCTGGCCTGTTGTAATCTACTACTGACAATGGTTGAGGTATGGTTAGACTGTAGCAGATGCTATATATTTACCTGGCCTGTTGTAATTTAGACAGTAATTTACTGCATGACAATGGTTGAGGTATGGTTAGACAGTAGCAGATGATATATATTACCTGGCCTGTTGTAATCTACTACTGACAATGGTTGAGGTATGGTAAGACTGTACCAGATGCTATATATTTACCTGGCCTGTTGTAATTTAGACAGTAATTTACTGCATGACAATGGTTGAGGTATGGTTAGACAGTAGCAGATGATATATATTACCTGGCCTGTTGTAATATACTACTGACATGGGTTGGGGTATGGTTAGACTGTAGCAGATGCTATATATTACCTGGCCTGTTGTAATTTACTGCATGACAATGGTTGAGGTATGGTTATACAGTAGCAGATGCTATATATTACCTAGCCTGTTGTTATCTACTACTGACAATAGTTGGGGTATGGTTAGACTGTAACAGATGCTATATATTACCTGGCCTATTGTAATTTACTGCATGACAATGGTTGAGGTATGGTTAGACAGTAGCAGATGCTATATATTATCTGGCCTGTTGTAATCTACTACTGACATCGGTCGGGGTATGATTAGACTGTAGCAGATGCTATATATTACCTGGCCTGTTGTAATTTACTGCATGACAATGGTTGAGGTATGGTTATACAGTAGCAGATGCTATATATTACCTAGCCTGTTGTAATCTACTACTGACAATAGTTGGGGTATGGTTAGACTGTTGCAGATGCTATATATTACCTGGCCTGTTGTAATTTACTGCATGACAATGGTTGAGGTATGGTTAGACAGTAGCAGATGCTATATATTACCTGGCCTGTTTTAATCTACTACTGACAATGGTTGGGGTATGGTTAGACTGTAGCAGATGCTATATATTACCTGGCCTGTTGTAATTTACTGCATGACAATGGTTGAGGTATGGTTAGACAGTAGCAGATGCTATATATTACCTGGCCTGTTGTAATCTACTAGTGACAATGGTTGGGGTAAGGTTAGACTGTAGCAGATGCTATATATTACCTGGCCTGTTGTAATTTACTGCATGACAATGGTTGAGGTATGGTTAGACAGTAGCAGATGCTATATATTACCTGGCCTGTTGTAATCTACTACTGACAATGGTTGGGGTATGGTTAGACTGTAGCAGATGCTATATATTACCTGGCCTGTTGTAATTTACTGCATGACAATGGTTGAGTTACGGTTAGACAGTAGCAGATGTTATATATTACCTGGCCTGTTGTAATCTACTTCTGACAATGGTTGGGGTATGGTTAGACTGTAGCAGATGCTATATATTACCTGGCCTGTTGTAATTTACTGCATGACAATGGTTGAGTTATGGTTAGACAGTAGCAGATGCTATATATTACCTGGCCTGTTGTAATCTACTACTGACAATGGTCGGGGTATGGTTAGACTGTTGCAGATGCTATATATTACCTGGCCTGTTGTAATTTACTGCATGACAATGGTTGAGGTATGGTTAGACAGTAGCAGATGCTATATATTACCTGGCCTGTTGTAATCTACTAATGACAATGGTTTGGGTATGGTTAGATTGTAGCAGATGCTATATATTACCTAGCCTGTTGTAATTTACTGCATGACAATGGTTGAGTTATGGTTAGACAGTAGCAGATGCTATATATTACCTGGCCTGTTGTAATCTACTACTAATGACAATGGTTGGGGTATGGTTAGACTGTAGCAGATGCTATATATTTACCTGGCCTGTTGTAATTTAGACAGTAATTTACTGCATGACAATGGTTGAGTTATGGTTAGACAGTAGCAGATGCTATATAGTATCTGGCCTGTTGTAATTTACTGCATGACAATGGTTGAGGTATGGTTAGACAGTAGCAGATGCTATATATTACCTGGCCTGTTTTAATCTACTACTGACAATGGTTAAGGTATGGTTAGACTGTAGCAGATGCTATATATTTACCTGGCCTGTTGTAATTTAGACAGTAA
This sequence comes from Cyrtodaria siliqua, assembly GCA_037043455.1. Lineage (NCBI taxonomy): Eukaryota > Metazoa > Mollusca > Bivalvia > Adapedonta > Hiatellidae > Cyrtodaria > Cyrtodaria siliqua. Next base: position 3,631 of record JAWPHD010009972.1, read on the forward strand.
TTTACTGCATGACAATGGTTGAGGTATGGTTAGACAGTAGCAGATGCTATATATTACCTGGCCTGTTGTAATCTACTATTGACAATGGTTGGGGTATGGTTAGACTGTAGCAGATGCTATATATTTACCTGGCCTGTTGTAATTTAGACAGTAATTTACTGCATGACAATGGTTGAGGTATGGTTAGACAGTAGCAGATGCTATATATTACCTGGCCTGTTGTAATCTACTATTGACAATGGTTGGGGTATGGTTAGACTGTAGCAGATGCTATATATTTACCTGGCCTGTTGTAATTTAGACAGTAATTTACTGCATGACAATGGTTGGGGTATGGTTAGACTGTAGCAGATGCTATATATTTACCTGGCCTGTTGTAATTTAGACAGTAATTTACTGCATGACAATGGTTGAGGTATGGTTAGACAGTAGCAGATGCTATATATTACCTGGCCTGTTGTAATCTACTATTGACAATGGTTGGGGTATGGTTAGACTGTAGCAGATGCTATATATTTACCTGGCCTGTTGTAATTTAGACAGTAATTTACTGCATGACAATGGTTGGGGTATGGTTAGACAGTAGCGGAAGCAATATATTACCTGGCTTATTGTAATCTAATGTGTGACAATGGTTGGGGTATGGTTAGACTGTTGCGGATGGTATATATTACCTGGGCTGTTGTAATCTACTGTACAACAATAGTTGGGGCATGTTTAGACAGTAGCGGATGATATACATTACCTGGCCTGTTGTAATCACATGTATGATCACGGTTGAGAAATGGTTAGACTGTAATGGATGCTATATATTACTTGGCCTGTTGTAATTTACTCCATGACAATGGTTGTCATTTGGTTAGACTGTAGCACATGCTATATATACTATACTCTGTAAAAAAAAGTTTTGGACCAGGGTATATAAAGTCATATAAAAATAAAACTAGTGGGCAGAATTTAAGTATCTTTTATTAGTAACCAAGGTCTACCCTACTCGGTTAATTTGGTACCAGAAACATTATATTCCAAACAAGATTTGATTTTAAATAAATATCGCGAACACACAAAGGGTCTGTAAAAAATGTTGCAAAGTCCATTAAAAGTAACAGTTACGGACACATTCGAGTAACCAATAAAAAGATTATTATTTTTTCGCAAACTTTCATTGTAAACGACAATTATTGTTGATTGTTGATCTATTGTGAATTATCAACTGAAATAATAAGGGCAATAGTCGAATGTCAAGGTTCAGCAATCACTGTATGGGTTCGAACACTGCCATGGTCCAAAACTTTTTTTACAGAGGATAAATTTTAAATTATGTAAAATAAGTTTAGCAACACTTAGGGAATTTTTGAAATATTTACCAATTTTAAAGCATAATAACACAAGCACAACATAGAACATTGAATTCAATCCTTTTTCATATTTAACACACATTTTATTGGTAATTCCACTTACATATCAATCGATATGCTGAAGCGAATCACATAGGGGTAAGGATACAAAAGTATGATATTTAGAATTGGTGACAGATATATTTTGTTGCAAAACTTATTTGGTTAGACAATGGTTGGGGTATGGTTATACAGGATCAGATGCTATATATTACCTGCCGGCTGTAATCTATGCTAATGGTTGGGTATGGTTCGACAGTAATATTACCTGGCATGTATTAAAATGGTTGGACTATAGCAGATGCTATATATTACCTGGCCTGTTGTAATCAAAGGTACAACAATGGTTGGGGCATGGTTAGACGGTAGCCGATGCTATATAATGCCTGATCCTTTGTAATCTACTGTATGGCAACGGTTGGGTGATGGTTAGACTAACATATGGTATATATTACATGTCCTGTTGTAATCTACTGCATGACAATGGTTGCGGTATGATTAATCAGACGCGGATGCAATATATTACCTGGTTTATTGTAATCTAACGTGTGACAATGGTTGATGTATGGTTGGACTGTATAGGATGCAATATATTACCTGGACTGTTGCTATCTAATGTATGACAACGGTTCACGTTTGGTTAGACTGTAGCAGATGCTATATATTACCTGGCCTGTTGTAATCTACTGCATGACAATGGTTGCGGTATGATTAAACAGACGCGGATGCAATATATTACCTGTTTATTGTAATCTAACGTGTGACAATGGTTGATGTATGGTTGGACTGTATAGGATGCAATATATTACCTGGACTGTTGCTATCTAATGTAGGACAACGGTTCACGTTTGGTTAGACTGTAGCAGATGCTATATATTACCTGGCCTGTTGTAATCTACTGCATGACAATGGTTAGGGTATGGTTAGACAGTAGCAGTTGCTATATATTACCTGGCCTGTTGTTATCTAGTGTATGACAATGGCTGGGGTATGGTTAGACTACCATATTCTATATTAGTCTACCTTCACTTTTCATATATGTGGCTGGAAAACACTTTAGCAGGCATTGCGTGAAGATGGAACTTTTATGTGTTATTTGTGAAGTACATTGTATATGTGATTGGTTAATACCGGTAGTCGCCTCCCTATGGCCAGATTAAGGTCAGAAAACTAGGTCAAAGGTCACTGGGTGCAATATTTATACACCACACTGTTATAACCTTATATCTTTGTCAGTTATTGGTACAAATGAACAAAAATGGTTTTAAATTAAAGCTAAAGCATTGAACTTTCTAATACAGCTACTTTATGCAAATTAGCTTATTTGCATATTCCTTAATATTCATGAAAACCTCCAACAAATGACAAAAATACGTTAAAATTTGGAATATTTGAACAGTTAATGTGTTGTATATGCATTGAAAAGAAAAACACATTCAAATAAAATGGCATCAGAAACATTTCATAAGCTAATCATAGTTCTACTGAACATATGCGTGTTCTAAGATGTCTATATCAGTTTATAAGTGCCAATATCCAGAGACTGCTTAATATTATACAAATATCGCATATTGGCACACATATTTGCGTATGGTTGAAATCCTTCTTGCGTTCATTACTGCCCAGAGAACAGGAAATTGGGAACTCCATGTAGAGGCATTTGCATCAATGTTGCCATGGTTATCGGTGTATGACCATACTAACTACGCCAGATGGGGACCAGTATATCTGTCCGACATGAAATCGTTGGAAAAGGACGCACCAGATGTCTACAGAGAATTTATGGCAGGCAATTTTGTTGTTAAGAGAAGCAACAACTTCTTCAACGAGGTGCCAGCAGACCAGGCAACTGAATGGATGAATAGAGTTTGCAAGACGGCTGGTGGGATTATAGGAATCACTCGCAAGATCAAGCAAGGGACAGATTTTGTATCACATGGGCACACAGGTCGTACATATCAGACAAAACTATGGAAATACTTGGTCTTCAAGATGACGAAGAGGAAACATCTAGCAATAGAACGGACTCACAACCTGCTCGTGTGAAGTCAGAAGAAAGTAAAGTAAAGGAACTGATGCAGCAGATGGGGTCCCTCGATGTATATGGATTGTCTGCCTATGACAAAAGATGGGAAGCGCGTGAAGCAACACAAACAGGAAACCTTGTTTCCATAGCTACGAAAGACGTTGCAACAGACGAAATATGCGATTCGTTGTTGTCGGCAGAAAGCAGAGGGAGGGATTTAGTTGAGGATTTTACCAAAGCTCGACTAGTGGACCGCAAAACTGACTTCTTCTCACCAATAAAGAAAACTAAGTCGAAGACGTTTGCTTACTTGTACAAGACACCTGTTTCTGAGAAGCAGAAGGCTGCGAAGTTAATCAGGGCCGATCGGAAGCTTCTACAGCGATTGTTTAATGCTGCGAATTCTGGAAGGACTGTGCAAACTGCAGAGGTATTGCAACACGAATTGTCACCAGTACCCCTTTCCCTTGCGGACGCAAATGGTAAAATGAACCACACAACTAAATCACAGATCTTGGACGTTTTAACCAAAGGCAATCAGATTGCGACGCCTCAAAACGTACCGGAATCTAGTACCCCCACGTGTGTAATCATTGATGGCCATGCTCTTATTCAATCAATGGGCAAACCAAAAGATTGTCTTACATTCGGTGAATACGGTGATTTGTTTGTGAAATCTGTATACAAGAACTTCACTGATGTATCCACACGTGTCGATGTAACATTCGATCGTTACCTCGGTGGCAACTCGATCAAAGCTGCAACTCGGATCGACAGAATTGCGAAACACCGCCCAATACGCAAAGAGATAACCAATCGAGACGTGCCACTACCTCAAGTATGGGAACAGTACATCTCGCACAACGACAACAAAGCAGACCTTGCAGAGTTTCTCTCTGGTGAGCTGATGCACCATTCTGATACTTTACCAGAAAGTTCCACGATCGTTGTTGGTGGTGGTTCAATGGGAGAAGTGAATGCTACAGCAAATACATTTGACGCTAAAGGTCTTTCTGTACAACACGAGGAGGCCGACACTAGGATGAAAGTGCATGGGAAGGATGCATATGAACGAGGGTATAAACGACTGCTTGTCAATTGTCGAGACACGGACGTGCTTTTACTTCTCATATATCACATGGGAACTTCAGTTGAGACATGGATGGTATCGGGGACTGCAAAGCAACGGAAATGTTATCCAGTACATACAATCGCTCAAAGCCTTGGTCGTGATGTAAGGCAAAATATACTAAGTTTCCATGCCTTGACAGGTTGTGATACCACATCCTCGTTCTCTGGGATAAGAAAGCCACATGGAACATGTTCCTGCAATATCCTGATCTGGTGGCAGCCGTTGGTCGTGATGGTGATACTCCTGAGATTGAACAGTATCTATGCAGGCTGTATGGGTGCGCACCTGATTCACATGACCCAGGCATAAACGTGTGCCGATACCGTCTTTTCATGAAGGCAAGGAAGTCCTTGGAGTTACTTCCTCCAACAAAGGATGCACTGGAGCTGCATGTCAAGAGAGCCAATTACCAAGCCCAGATTTGGATCAATGCTGATATTGTTGAGTTTCGTCCTGTCCAGCCAGAACACACCAGGGGATGGAAATACGAGGGGACTGATCTGAAACCAATATGGATAAGGAACCCTTCTGTTCCTAGTTCATGTATGCAGCTTGTAACATGCGGCTGCAAGACGAAATGCGGCAGTGCAAGGTGTAAGTGTTTCCGATCTGGACAGACGTGCATGTTTGAGTGTGCGTGCGAGGCTACCGACTGTAAAAATCCAAATGGTAATGATGACACTTAAGCTACAATGGTGAAGTGTATGGGAAACTGTATTATCAATAGACATGATAGAGAAACATGTTGAAATGTGTGGCGTAAAACGTGTGGTGTAAAATAACCCAAAGCTATTTTGTGCTGTTGGGTCTACGTTGCCGCCTTGTTGTACCTATATTATGTCGTAATATATATGATCATACGTAATGTTCTAATTTGTTTAAACACTCATTAGTCATCACTGATTAAATTTGTCATTATAATATTTCTGTGTATACAAAACAGTTATCACCTTTGAATTGTATTCACATTGTTAACCTAACTCGGGAGATATTTTATGAAACGTTTTCAAATGCAGATGTTTTTCATTTTTCAAATTATGATACATATTCATGAGTATGCAAATTAGCTTATTAAATATCAGTAAATATGACTTAGAAACATATTTTCAAAACAAAAATATATTTGACATGTCTGAGAAACATGGTGTTTGTTAGAAATGTTGATATGGACATTTTTGGATTTTTTTGTATTTTTGTGTACAATTACCCCACCCACTTTTGACGGTACCTACGAGTGTAAATTAATGAATAATGTTATGAATAGATGTATATGTCTATAGAGTAATGTCTAAGCTGTATTTCTGTATCTTTTCACTCATTGAAACACATTAATATTGAAGTTTTAAGATGTATACCATATGTTAATGCGACTTTTTAATGATTTTTTCCTCATTTTGTGACGTATTTATGAATATTCATAATTATGCAAATTAGATAATTTGCATAAAGTGTTTTTTAAATAAAAGTACAATGCACTAGCTTCATTTTGGTACCATAAGTGTTGTTCTATCCCCAGAATTGACAACGATATGAGGTATTTTACGGGGGCATGTATGAAAAATGCACCGAATGACCTTTGACCTCATTTATTTCGCTTAATATAGCCTCCTAAAGGTGACTACCGGGCAAACCATACGTGTGATACCATGTAGATAGCGTTGGGCATGGTAGTCGCCCATATTCAGAGAATGCCTGCTAAAGTCACAATTTTGAAAAGTGAAGGAAGGCTATATATTACCTGACATGTAATCTAGTGTACGACAATGGCTGGGGTATGGTTGGACTGTAGCAGATGCTATATATTACCTGACCTGTTGTAATCTATTGCATGACGATAGTTGGGGCATTGCTAGACAGTAGCAGATGCTATATATTACCTGGCCTGTTGTTATCTAATGTATGACAATGGCTGGGGTATGGCTGGACTGTAGCGGATGCTAGATATTACCTGGCCTGTTGTAATTTAATGCATGACAATGGTTGTCATTTGGTTAAGACAGTAGCGGATGCTATATATTTCCTGGCTTATTGTAATCTAATGTGTGACAATGGTTGTGGTACGGTTAGACTGTAGCGGATGCTATATATTACCTGGCCTGTTGTAATCTACTGTACATCAATGGTTGGGGCATGGTTAGACTGTAGCGGATGCTATATATTACCTGGCCTGTTGTAATCTTCTTTACAACTTATTGACCTCAAAATTTATTATGGGCTTCCTACCACAAATGAACAGTCTACTTAGGGATCATGCTCTCACCATGGACCTGTTATGTGTCATTCATTTGACTACACATCTTGGAGAATTATAGCACATAGGTTTTTCTTTACCAGGTCACAATGACCTTGACATTGAATCTATCGACACCAAAATGTACAGGGTTCATTCTCCCATCACGGATAATCTACCTGTAAAGTGTGGCTTTTTATAGGACCATTTTTCTCATTTAGTATTAAAGAGTTATAGAGCAGACAAGGTTGTGTCCATGGATGGACAGTCCATCAGGACAGACTGAAACCCCTTCAACTTTTTCTGGGTATAATTAATTCCACAATAGAAAAGTGTGGGAAATGTTAATATCATTTTGTGACTTATCAATATTTTTTATAATCAAGTGGATAGTCTATTTTGTAGGATTCTGATCTACCATCCAGGCTATGTTGAACAAAAAAAGTAGAATGGCTACAGAGCGTGACTTAAAAATATATGAAAGACATCTTGTTACACATACACAGGACATGATGTCATGACAAAAGTGCAATGCTGAAATTATATTTGAAATCAAATGCCAACAACAGAGGAGGGCTAGCATAAGGAGAAAAAAAAGCCAACCTTCCTGCTTGGGGCCTCATCAAATGTAAGTGTCTGCTGTGACAACAGCTTCAATCAGTTTGATACGATGGGCAGACCGGTACTTAGCATCATCAAGCCAACACAGTCCCCCAGGTTATATGGCACATATCTGAAAAAGAAGCAAGGTCAGCTAATGATGTTCATGAAGGATATCTGAAGAAGAAGCAAAGTTGGCTAATGAAACATCATGAAGGATATCTGAAGAAGAAGCAAAATCAGCTAATGATGTTCATGAAGGAAATGGTATCATAGATAACGTTAAAATGATGACTGCATTCAGACTCATTCGGAAACTCTGGAGTCTTTAACACCACATTTTGCAATTCAAAACAGCATAAACAAAATGTCACCTGATGACCTGTCCGTTGTAGACACCTGCAACAGTAACACAAGTGAGTCTGACAAAATAGGTCTGGTAGGTTCAGAAGATTTTTGTGTTAAAGTTTTCCCATTATATGTACAAGAAATCCGCGGATTCACATGTCTCGCTTAAATAAGGACAGGACTTAAAAACAAGTGCACCGCAAACGGTGCAGACGCTTGACTTTGATAAAGTTACAATTTATTAACATTAGGCAGACGGGTTTCAATTATTTATATTTTTATATATAAACACATGCTGGAAACGGGGCATTCTAATTAATAATGCTTAATATTTATATGTGTTCATGTTGAGTTGTTAATTCTATTAAACTTCAGTTATATTATATACAGAATCACTTTTATTAGTAATGTTATATAATACACAACATAAAACCTTTGTCATAAATGGAAAACGTCCTGGAAGAGGAAACCAGCAAGCAAACAGGATCACTTTTATTAAAGTTATATAATACAGCTACTGCTAGGAGATAGCAGCATGGGGGCACAACATATAACCATTGTCATCAATGAAAGGTCTTGGCAGATTAATCCAGTAGGCAGACATGATTAATTATTAGCAAGCCAACACCTTATGTCTATTGTTTCTTCGAAAAGCGAGACAAAAATGGCAGGCTACTGGCAAGTGTTTTTTATCCACAAAAAAATATAGTTTTAAAGGATGGGGAGGGGGTTGGGAGGTGGGGTGGGGACATTTATTAAAAGGCGGGTGGGGAGGACGGAGTGTTTGTATGGTGGTATATGGTATGACCATTACGTGGTCCGAGTATTAGCTTTCATACTCCATCCAACTCCAAGAAGCGAAAACGGGGTTGAATGGTGTATGCAATAAAACTTTAAAATTAAAACATTTAATAGGTAATTTTAAACAGGTTATCACATTTTTTCATCTTAACGAGGCAAAATATAGCATTTTTAACTAAATCAAGGGCCATAACTCCGCTGTTACTGGTCCGATCTGACTCGGCATCCCACACAGTAGAGCTAATGAAGGCGCTATCATCTTAACGAAAGACAAAAGTTAACGGACGGACAACGGACGGACAACAGACGGACTACAGACATCTCGGCATCCCATAAGCTCTGCTGGCCTTCGGATTGAGAGCTAAAAAAAAATAAAAAAAAAAATTGGGGTTTGGAGTGGGGGGAGTGGGGTGTAGGGGTGGGTGGGGGGTGGAGGTGGGCACAACATAGGTACCTGTAAGAATTGACCAAAACAACAAATATGTAAAAAAATAAAAAATCGGGTGAGGTTGGCGGAGTGCCCAAATATGGATGAAGTATGAATAAGAGCTCTTCCATAATGCTATAAGAAATCCCAAACCAAAATTATAGATATAACAACAGCTTGCACGCAAACCTTGATCTGCCTTTATTGCACATTTTATGGGCCATCACTATTTGGGTTCCATATGGGAGCCCAGAATTTGTAGAAGACAAAATTACTTATGCAATCCTTTACAACATACTATAAGGAAACCAATTCCCAAATTTAGTTGAACTAGGACAAGAAATGTAAGAGATATAGACCTGTAAGTACAGCTTACATGAAAAAATTATGTGAAATGAGACACATTTTAAGGGCCATCAGAATTTGGATTCCATGGGAGCCCAGGGGTTACAGGAACCAAAATTACTTACACAGCCATCAAGATAATGCTATATCTCAAAGGAAGCCCATGGCCAAATTTGGTTGTGCTAGGATAAGAAATGTAAGAGACATATTAATTAAGGCTTGTAAACAAACACAGCTTACACAGGGGCACAGACTAACTCTATTTAGCTAGGAGCCAGCTGGGCCCCTGACTTAGAGGCCCAGCCCAAAATTTAGGGGCCCAACAAAATATTATTTTATTTCACCACTGACTCTGGTGCATAATTTAAGAAATTACATGCCATTACTCTGTGTTTATTGAATATTATAAACAACATTACTGATCATTACAAGTCCAAGTTATCTATTTAATTATAAATAGTATTGTTAATGAGTTTTGTTATAAATGATCACAACTAGAATATGTAAACTATTGTAATAAAAGATGGGGCGTCCGTGGCCGAGTGGTTAACGTCTCTGACTTGAAATCACTTGCCCCTCACCGCTGTAGGTTCGATCCCTCAGGGGCCTAGGAATCTTTATGTGAGGAAGCTATCCAGCTGGCTTGCGGAACGTCAGTGGTTCTACCCAGGTGCCCGCCCATGCGCGAAAATTGCCCGGAGGGGCACCTGGGGTCTTCCTCCACCAATGGAAGCTGGAAAGTCGCCATATGACCTTAGCTGTTGGTGCGACTATAAAATCCAATTCAATTAATAAAAGATTAAAAAAGATTAGATATTATTAAATTATTGTTTTATTTTGTTATAAATATTTTATGTTGACATACAGTTTTAAAATTAATGTACGAGACCTTTTCTATCAACATGATTCTCTGCCATATAATTATTATTGATGATTTCTAAAAGCACCGCATTTTATTAATCAAAAGAGCCGCGTTTTAGAATATCCAAAAACCGAAAGTGAAACTAATTATTTACCCTTCAAATTATAACACGAATGCGCGAATTTATGATCATGTGTAAAATAAACACTACCATGTCTGTTTTAATGTTGATTTTATACCAGCAAATGTTACTTGTACTCTTGCACATCTAATTTTACACTGACTTTCGAAGCGCAGAGTACTGTAACATGCAGTTTTGTGGGAAACCGTACATCACAACATCTCGACATTGTCTTATTTCCGCAGCGGAAAAATAAAAACAAACGTTTGTTTCGTTATTATTTTGTTAAGGGTTTGTCTATTTCGGCCAAAAGTACGTAGTTCACGGGACAAAAGCAAAATCTGCGGGGTAAAATCCTCGAATTTAAATGTTTGTGTTGAATGATTACCCTTTTTCTGTTTTTTGGATTGAATATTTTTGGTTGCCACATTGGCGCATGAAAGTCAAATTTTGGTCGCCCAGACCACGGGTGACTCGACAAGTTCTAATTTGTGCCCCTGCTTACACGCAAACCTTGAAATGGGAAGCCGGCCCCAACACCGGGGTGATTACATAAGCCCTCTTATTCTTCAAATAGTCGAGTTAAAAATGAGTATTTAACTCGTATAATGACTTCAGTGTGCCTTGACCTTTACATTTTAGTATGATCATTTCGATGTTGTCATGATGAGTATATTTTGAAAGTTTGATGAAGGAATATCAAGAAATGAGGAAGTTATAGCCAATGTCAAGTTTTCGTGACAGATTGACGGACGGACGGACGACAAAGTGATCCCTATGTATCATATTTTTCTTTGAAAAGGCAACACTAAAAACCAATACTGGTGCGAAAGCTGGATTGCCAATTTTTTACGCACAAATCTAACATGGAGATAATTTTGGTAAGGCATGACCGGGTTAAGGTGCTTGTAACACAGATGATAAAGATGTATGCAATGTTTCAGTTTTCTGTCAGTATGTTATTGGAATATGACTACATTCAAAATGTTAATCAAACATAAGTGAAAAGGGGGATAACTCTTAACAGAATGCATGACAGAGTTATTGTGCTTGTCAGATATGGTTGTGTAATAATAATGGTCATCTGTGCCAAGTTTCACAGTTTTCTGTCAATAGTGTTTGTTTTTTTGAACTGTACATCAAAATGTTAATCAAAAATCTAAGTGGAAAAGGGAGAGAATTCTGGTAAACTGCATGACAGAGTTATAGTGCGTGTCACACATAGTTGTGTAGTGATGATGAACATGTGTTCCAAGTTTTAAGGCTGACAATTGGTTTTGAAAAATTCAAACAAATTACCAAAACTTATTTCATTTCCAATATTTATACAATCGGTGAAAATGAACATAATACAAAAATGGGCTTTTTGCATATGGGTGTGTAATGATAATGAATAAATATGCTAAGTTTAAAAGCTTTTGATCCAATGTTATTTGATCTATGATTGTACAAAAGCCACACTATAAGCCTGGATTTGCCACGGAATAAGCATGAAAATATTCTGAAATAAGTGAAGATTATTTTTTATAGCCACACATGTTCATAATTTGAATTTCCTCACTTTACCAACATTTCTAAAATGGTTATAACTTTCAATTTTCTGAAACTTGCCAGTTATTAAAGCAACACATGGCAATCTTCAGTTTTATATTGTGCAAGCATTACAAGCAAATTCAGAGAATTATGGTCCACCGCCTGATCGGAACAACCATATGTATTAGATATTTAGCAAAAAACTCTGGCATGAAAGGTGCACAATCAGGCTGGTTATCGAACCTGGCCGAGATATTATGCCTATTAACATTAATCCCAAGTTTTATCAAGATTGCATTATAAATGTTTAAGAAATTGAAACCTCAAAAATCGAAAGTTTAAAAAATCCAAGAGTGATGGGCTCTTTATCAAATTGGCCGAGATATTATTGCCATAAACATTGTTCCCATTTTACATCCTGAGTGGATTATAAATGTTAAAGTTTCTTAGCTGAAACCGCAAAAATTATCAATTTTTCAAAATCAAAGGGTTAAAACAAGGGGTTAGGTTGTCAAACTTGGTCGAGATATTATGCTCATAAACATTTACCCAAAGTTTCATCAACGCTGGATTATAAATGTTAAAGATATTGAACGCAAACATCAAAATCTTCAATTTAAAAAATTCAAGGGAGAGATTTTATGGCCAAAAACACTGTCCTAAAGTTTCATCAAGATCTGATTATAAATATTGAAGTAAGTGGTTGGAAATGAAAGTAGATTTTTTAAAATTCCAAGGGCCATAACTCTGGCATTATATGTGATCTGCCTGGTTATTGAACTTGTCCTAGATATTATGTAAAAAAACTATTTTTATAATTTTTAAATTATTATTAATGATTGCGCATATTTAGGTCTAACAGGACGATATGCACAACAGTCAACAGTTATTAACATTATTAAATATAAACTTACCATATGACATATGTGTATTTTTTATAAAATAGTCTACGTTTTTTACATAATTTATGATAAATGATAATATTTTGGTAAACTATTACATGTTGTAAACTATTACATGTTTGTTTTTTAGAAAGAATGGCATGTTTCATATAAAATTATACATTAATTAAAGAAAAACATCAACAACAGTTGTTTCTGTTTAGAAAATATTTCCGAGTTCTCAAAGACCAAATATTACCTACCGGTAATCAGAGAATGGTGTATAGCATAGTATGACATAATTCTAGCAAACAAACTGCTTAATTCCAAAATGGTAAATGGGCAGAGAAAGCGGAAACGTGCTTTATGACAAACTACATACCTTATAAATAAGAAGTGTCGGCAGCATGAGGACTCTTCACCATTCACGTCAACCAATCAACAAGACTTTACGTGTTGGTTCCAGCATTCCGATTTCTTGGGTCCACACATACTGAGAATGACAGAAAGTGACAAATTACTATTAGAGGAAGTTTTGAAAATCAGATTTTTGTTCCTTTGTTTTCTTTTAAATACCAGTAATAAACAAAAGATGTACACTTTCCTTTAAATGAGTTAACCTATAATGAAAATGCATATAAAATAGAACGTCCAGTATTATGTTTACAGGTGTTCAACATAAATATTATATGAGCCGAAACACGCGAAAATGACCCTTCAGACAAAATTGTGACATTTTATGTTTTTTGATGATTATGAATCTCAGTGATTTTCTCTTTCAAATACTCTTTATTTCGTGTTGATATCTTAATTAAAAATGATTTTATCTCAATTTGAAAATTAAAGATTGTACTCGCCATTAATTTTGACGTTGATGTTAGCGTCTTGGACGATGTCGTTGATTAAATAATACCAATAAATATAAACAGTTACCATTTTCTATAGCATCAACTATTTATATTAAGAATACATATTCCCTGTGATATAATAACTAGATAAAACACGGAAGTGATGAGAAATTTGATTAGTAAGTAACTGATTACCGGCCGACGTCATAAATTGTTACTTTATGACGTTGACGTCTGAACATCCGAAGGGACATTTTCGTGTGTTGCGGCTCATATGTAAATGTTTTATGAAAACGAGAAGCATGTAATCTTGAGAAGGCACCTCCATTACCACCGCTGGAACCTGGCTCTTGGTCTTAAATAACTACAAACCTTGTTTTTTTGGTGAAAATCCAGGTTTCCATGGTGCCCGAAGCATACAAGTCTCACTGGAAGATTTCTCTATTACCCAAAGAATAGCAAAGTTGAACAAATTATGCATTAGTATTTACCTGTTCCAATAAAAATTATCTTCGCTTGCTGAATTCAGCTGTTTTGTTCAAATTCCCGAATTTAGATTTCATATCGCAGTCTGCATAAAGGACTTGTACTACCACATAGACTGTACGATGTTAGTTCTGCATGTAACACGTACCTTAATTCTCCAGGACAATCCACATATCCATTAAAAGGTCTGCATTTCTGAGCAAAACACACAAATAGCACAAAAAACAATGAACTGCTCTGTGGACCAGAAGATAATGGCTCAAAATGAAAGTAATGACATTTTTTAACAAAAGCACCCTGACCACACCTATTTTCTTTTAAATCTTAAATAAGGTAAGTAGTGTAGTCAGCACTCTGATGACTTGATTTATTTGCTCTTTGCACCCATATCTGTGGACATCTATTCTCAATACAACAACAGCAAACATACCTCTGTTATGTGCCTTGTCAATTGCACACTCTCGAATAACAACACTGATGGTACAATTTTCAAGTACGATCATTTTCAACTTTTTGTCTCTCTGGTATCCGGTCCAAGTCCATCCATAAATAGCTTTCAAGTTAGTGTTCCGTGGAACCCGTGTGTCGCCTGTCAGCACTTTTTCAGTATAACAAGGTTTTTTGGACCCAAATAAATGACCTTGACAAACTGGCCTGAGTAAGTTTTCGTGAAGAAAAAACGGAGTATTTAACCCATATAATGACCTTCAGTGTGACCTTGACCTTTATATTTTAGTATGGTCTTGTCGATGTTGTCATAACAAGTATAATGTAACAGTATATAGATCTACTGAACGTTTGATGAAGAAATATCAAGAAATGAGAAAGTTACTGACAGCGTTAAGTTTTCGTAACGGACTGACGGACGACAAAGTGATCCCTATATATCGAAAACTAGATTATATGTGTACGTAGTTTTTTTTGCATACATGTGTAGGCCTATGATGCACCGTTGTTTTTATTGCATTTTTTAAAGTTTTTTATGCAGACAATGTGTAATCACTCAGCTGTTTTTGCAGACATGTGTTGGCCCAAGCACCATTGTTTTTCTTGCATTTGTTTAGTGGGTTTTTTGTGCAGACAATGTGTACGCAGCTGCATACTTCTCGAACATGGGTGGGGACCTCAATATATTTACCTGAGCTTGTACTTCTATCAATTTTACTAAGAAAGTTCAGTTGTGTGTCAAAACTTTCGCGCGGAGAGCCTTCTAGTTGAACGTGAAACTCGTGCGATTACTGCAATTCCGGTATACTGGTCCCCTAGGTCTATACTCAGCGAAATATGCAACAGGGGTACCAGTGTAGAGACCAATCGTGCAAACTCGGCCAATCCCGTCAATCTAAAACCTACACACAAACCTGAACTCGAAGAAAAGGCTGACATGTATAAGTCTGTATTGGCACGGAGCCATCCAGACTACAGAGGACAGTTGAAGCTACTGAGGATGACTTGACGAGCGGGAACATACATGGTGCATGCTAAGTGGGAATATACATGGTGCATGCTAAGTGGGAATATACATGGTGCATGCTAAGTGGGAATATACATGGTGCATGTTAAGTGGGAATATACATGGTGCATGCTAAGTGGGAACATACATGGTGCATGCTAAGTGGGAATATACATGGTGCATGCTAAGTGGGAACATACATGGTGCATGCTAAGTGGGAACATATATGGTGCATGCTAAGTGGGAACATACATGGTGCATGCTATTCCATCCAAAAAATGCAGCGTCCTTAGAGTCAGCAGGGCACCTCTCCTTGTCTCCAGTCACATTTGACTACTCAAAGGCCTAGCACTAGAGGTTGTACAGCTAAATTTCTTGGAATGATTCTAACCTCCAACCTCTCCTGGAACCACCATATCGACAAGACAATGAAGAAGGCCAACAGCATGTTGGGATTCTTGAAAAGGAGCATACGTGACAGCAGCCGCCAGACTAAAGCATCTGCCTACCAAACTCGTAGTAGTGTGCATCGATATGAAGCCCCTACATTACCCAGTGCAAGAGTAAGACAGAGATGATGCAGAGACGAGCAGCTAGTTACCACAACATCATCAGTGTTACACACCTAGGTTGGGAATGCTAGCCTCCTTCCTTCTTCTCCATCTAGAGTCCCCACTGAAAATATAATTTCCTAATGATGGTCTGAAGCAGTTGGGTTTGTCTAGCACCTGGTGTCCGCTACGGTAGCCGGGGTTTGTCTAGCACCTGGTGTCCGCTACGGTAGCCGGGGTTTGTCTAGCACCTGGTGTCCGCTACGGTAGCCGGATTGGGATTGGTACACTGTCTTTAAAGGGACACATGGCAATCTTGATTTTGTTAAAAACTCGCGGTGTCCCGTTATTTTTTCTACATATGATGTTCTTGTTCAATCGGTAATATTAATTATACGAACAGTATAAAGCAAATTATTGATGCATATTACAACGTGTTGCTTGTATTTCGCCTGCATCAAAGATATACATGTAGTTACGCCCACGGTAGATTAAGAATAGAAAATGAAAACTCAGATTTGATTTTGATTTTATGCAAGCAGGTTTAAAATCAACATGATACTGGATTAATAAATCGAGACGCACATGTTAACACAGACCTAATAACAAATTATTAATATGTCTGTGATGTTAATGATTGATAAAAAAACACTTTTTTTTTTCTATAACTTTCCTATTTCCCCTATACTTCTTCTCGTGACACGTTACTTAACTGGACTGTGGATTGATATTTATAACAATGTATTGGTAGAAAATGGTTTGTCGCCGGTACGCTTTAATATCCGATTACTTCCCTTTGTCCATATATTCCTTATAGCCCATAATCATCAGGTTAACTTTTTAGTTTCGAGTTACTTCCCTTTGTCCATAACTGCATTAGTCCTAAATACACACATTGCCTGTATTAAATATCATATTGTTAATAGTTAGTAGTCTATGTATTAGAGGTATGTAGTCATATGTATCACTGTTGTAAATTGCAACTTCACCATTGCATTGGTGAAATAACTCGCATTTTATCATTCTCTACGGGTCGGGGTCAAATTTAACCACAATGACATGGTCACTATTTGAACAAAAGTATATGCAAAAGCCGAACAGAAAGGGTTGTATTTACAGAAATCGGCAATCAACAAATACTCCTTCAAAACAAACAATAATTACAAGGATAAATGGTAGCACATTATACAACACCGCAAACATACACGGAGTGATTACAGGGCAACCGCCGTGTAACGGTCAGCGGCAAATATGTCGTTGGGGGTATACAACAGGTTCCGGGGTTAACCAAACCCCGGTTCACATATTTTCACTCCATTTAAAGCGGAATAAGGTGTAAATAAGGACCCCCCCCCCCCCCCCCCCCCCCCCACCGCCCCCACCAACACCACCACTACCAAATGGTCAAATTTGAACCCATGGTCAACAGTCAACATTTGAACAAACTTGTTCGTCGAGGAGTATTAACTATAACAATTCAAAATATTAAAATTCTCTTTCTTGTAGTTTCAGAAAAGAACATTAAAATAATAAAAAATAAAGGGGTGGGGGGGGTGGGGGGTGGGGGGGGGGGGGGTAAAATGACCCATTTCTATTATATTGTGTTGTCGTATGTATAAGGCTTTTAATGGATAATCGATGAACATGTTCCAACTTTCGAATCTTTGCATACACGTTGCGAGCAATAAAAACATGTACCCTTCACCTGCTTATTCGAACAAGAACGTCCTACATGTCTTGTGACCCCACCTTTTCTTTGATTTTTCAAGTTTTCAAGTGGAAAGCTATTTTTTCTGTACGCAAATTAATTAAACTTAATTATTTTACATCGATTGTCACGAAAGCTCTATGAACCATTTTAGTCACTCTCGATGTCTTCCTGTGTAAAACCAGTACTTAGCAAATGCAAACAAATGGTCTTGCTCAGGAACACAACACATATGGTCATAGCGGTGATCGAACCCACAGCGTTTCGATCATGGGTCCAACGCTCTACAACTAGACCACACGCAAATTACAGTTCTGCATTATCCATACCTGATTTGAAACTGCAGCAAATCATTAATATTTGACATTAACACTGGTGTCAATGGGGAAAGTAATTAGTGCTTTCATGCCTAACGTGTTTACCTGTTGCCAGATTTGTGGCTTCGATGGAAGATTTAATCTTAATGAATATATACATTTGTACATTCTGCAACACCCTCGTTCGAGTATGATCTGCAGCTGCGCTCTGTAGATAGTAAAATAGTGAAAGTAAACGTAAGACAGTAAGACGAACACTCGTAAGTGAAAGCTAAAAGATAATAAAAGTATGTAAAAAAAAAAAAGAGAACAAGAAATGAAGCGTTCACATAACACAGCCAACCAAAATCAAGCATTAAAACAAACAACAATAACAATGTTAACAAGAAACATGGCATGTGACATCACAAACACAAACGGGTTGGCAATAGGGCTGCCGCCTTGGAACGAGTGATATGTGTTAGGTGAAGTATGTTATGGCTGGGATGATAATCATATAAAGCCCTGGATAAGGTCATGTTTAAAAACAGAATAAAAACAGAATTCCTTGACACTTGTCATATAAAACATGGAATATTGATATTAGTCATCTGTTGTATGAACGTCACGGTATGAGAGAGCAAACATGGTCCATGGTTTAATTGTCCACGGTTTAGTTGCGATGTAAATGTCTTCATATATTGAGTTTCTTATGAGAACGACCCGCCACATGCATCCTCTCTTACACTGTTCCATCTTTCCTATGGCAAGTGTCCTGTGGTACAAATTACTAAATGATGTAGTCAGCTTCTTGACTTGCTCCGCTTCAAGAAAGGGGTATTCTAAATCAATGCTAAATCAATCACAACGGTTCTTAGACTAATAAAAATGACTGATTCGGATTCTCCTGTTAAACATGTCTTTAAAAAGACTTCATTTAACACCTAACACGTTTATCTTTTACCGCTCACTTAACGAGACGTTTTATCTTACTGTCATACTTTTACTTTTACTTTCACTATTGTACTATGTGCAGTTGCGTGAATATCACTCAATGAGGGTGCTGCAGGATGTAGAGATATATAGCTATTTAAATCAGCTCAAATCTTGCACCGACGCCTCAAATCTATCACCGGGTAATTCTGGTCATGTTTCCTCACTTTGGGCAAGATAAGTTCGATTTAAAGTATTGTAATGCATTTTGTCAAACAATGTGTCACTGTTCATCAACAAAGATCAAAATTGGCTATACGGAAAGAAATGTACATTTAATCTTACCAGCTGTTGCTTTAGACGTTTCCGCTTCGTCGAGAGTTTGGGGAAACCTAACTTCGTCGAGAGTTTGGGGAAACCTAACTTCGTCGAGAGTTTGGGGAAACCTAACTCTTTTTTTTTCTTCAGATTTCAAAGTTGAAATTGTACATGAACATATATTAGCTATGGACAGGTATGACTTCGATTTCTGATACAATTTTGCCAAATAAAAACAGTATAGAAACAACCAGACAGTGTCACTAGTTGAAGATATATTTTGTATATAGAGGACCGTGACATAGGCTGATACTATTTGCAACATGTTAAAACTTTAGCTCTTGTAGTTTAAGAATATATGTTTTTAAAGTTGTTTAAATAAGTATATTTAAAACTGTAAACCCCAGGGTGGGGCCAAAATTGACTAGGGTCACCATTTCAACAAACTAAGTAGATACCCTAACGCTAATGCAACTTGCAATATACTATTATTAGGGGTTTTATATCTGACCGTTTTAGAGAAGCTTTATTTTAAAGGATTTTCTATAAACTTTAAGTCCCGGGGTTGGACCAGTTTTGACACGTGTGTCGCTATCTGAACACACTTGGTAGATGACCGTACATTAATGCTTTATGTAAAATGTTAAAAGCTTTGCTTTTGTAGTTTCAGATAATCTATAACTTTATATAATACTGTGAACCCGGGGCGGTGCCAATTATGATCCCAGGGTCATCAGCTGAACAAACTTGATAGTGGACCTTATAAGTTAATGCCACATGCAAAATATGAGAGCTCTATTGCCTAAAGTGGTTTATAAAAGTATACTGTTCATTTTTTCCCCTATATATGCATATGGCAAGCATGTGCAGGAATCTCACATACAAACTTTGAACCCTGTGCCTTAGCGCTTTTTTTCTAATCAAAAGTGTTGAAATCTGTTCAGCTGTTCTTGAGAAGAAGAGTTTTTAAAGTTCAAATATTTTTTGTTTAAGGTGGCTCTCTTGGAGGTCGCGTTGGTCTTTTCTTAAATCCTTGTTTTAACAAACTTAAAAGCCATTCATCTGAGTTCGGTTAAAACACGTCATGATATTTCTGAGAAGTTGTTAAAGCAAAAGAAAATATGCAATGCGTGTTGAAAGAATTCGAATTGAACACACAAACCGTGTATATAGTCTATTTTGGAAAATTACGCACACGCTAGCCGTGTATATAGCTTCTGTATTTTTTCGCAACATCTCGGGATTGGCTGACGATTGCGCAACAACAGAAAACTTTTTGTAGTGTTGACAACTTAGTTCTAGCTTCATTAATTTATTTTCGTTAAGTTAAATACATACGTATTACTAATAAAGGTAAAACATACGATGCCAATTATTTGAGAGGGTGGTGGGTGTTGTTTTTGTTGTATGATGTTTCGGCCCGTGACTGTTCGAAATTATTAAAAAAATAAAAAATATTATCGAACGTTGAACGGTGACATCACCAATAGGCAATACACCATTCATATGCAAATTGCCAACCAGATATTCACTGGTCATTTTGACAATAGAAACCTTACACTGACCATTACATGGTTGGTTGGCATATTTAAATAACAATATTAAAACAGTGTTTTGTAAACAGGCAATGCTTGTATAAATATGTTTATCACATAACTCATGGTGTGGGAGTGGAACAACACCATTCAATATTTGCCATATACAACTAGTTACATAAGTATGCAAATAAGCCTAGTATGCACTGTTAAACAAATCGATAATGACTATGATGCTTTAGGACATCCTATTAGTTAAATGGCGGAGGGACTATAAACCTCAGAACTACACACACAAGCACGCACGAAACACACACACACAGCCTTCCGATAGTATACAACTATCTACTTCTGTTGAGGCCAATAAAACTATTCATCCAAGGGAATCACTATTGACCCGAATGACTATTGAGGTCAATAGTTCACTGCTGAGGGTCAATAGTCATTCCCAAGGAAGAATAGTTTTAACCGTTGACAGAAACAGAAGTAGATAGTTGTTTTATTATATTGAATCATATAAACTGCATTAGTTTGCTTACTTTTTGCTTACTTGTTTACATGCATGATGTCACGTCATGAGAAAGTGTAACGTCATACTCAGACTATTGACCTTCAAAAAAAGACTATTGACCGCAAAACCAGATTGAACCAGATAGGATACATTCTAAAGTCAATAGTTCATACTAATGACTTACACGTGACTGCCTTTTAGCCAATGAAAACTACGTATTAAAAATGATATATAATAATTTCTTCTATAGTACGGAATGTATGGTACAGTACAGTTTCTTTTTCCCACAACCAATTAGTAAAACCAGAGTTGTGGCCCTTGTTTTTGTATTCATATACTGAAAAATGCTATAAGGTCTCCTTCATTTTTCATCTGATATTTACCAAACTCGGTCAGTGTTTATATCAATGAAAGCTTGAACAAGTTCAATAAGCGGCCAAAGAGCAGAAACAGCGAAGTCGTGGGCCTTGATTGAATGAAAAGTGCTATATTTTTGCTGTGTTAACACTTAAGGTCCTTTGTTTTTTATCCGATCTTTACCACATTCTTTTAGAATATTAAGATGATTAAAAGCTTGAGCAAATTTGAAAAACAGCCAAATCTGACTTTCCGCTTTCCTCTCCCACGTCCCTCCCATTTGATTTTTTTAATGTTTTTTTTAATTTTATGAAGTTATCTCTGTCCTACAGATTCAAAACCGATGCTGGACTGGAAACGGCAGATGCTATACTTTCCTTTGTTAATGCTAGATAGCTCCAACTTCGTCAGAGTGCTTATATCATTGAAAGCTTGAACAATTCAGTTCAATAAACAATCATATTTTAGCAGAAACAACAGAGTTGTGGTCCTTAATGGAATGAAAAGTGCTTTATTGGCACTTAAGGTCCTTCCTTTTTCATCCAATTTTTACCAAACTTGTCACTCCCTCAGTTAGATAAACATTATGAAAAACCTTATGGAGACCATAGAGCTTTAAACCAGTCCAGTAGAGCGATACAGGCCCTCTTTGGGCCTCCTTTTTTCTTTGTTTCTTCCAACTTTCTTGGTGATTTTGGGAAAATGAATACATTAATAAGGCATATATATATATATCATTAAATCATCAAAATAACAACACACTCCAGGCGCGTAGCTAGACCAGTTTTGGTCATACGCATGATTGATCGCAATACTTACAAATCATTAAAATTGCTTTGAAATGCATTATGTTTTTTTCTTTTCAAAATTCAAAATTCCGTATTCAGGGTGCGTATCTGCGTGTAGGCAGGTATGCGCCTGCACTCATAACAATTGCCATCCCATGTCAACCAGGATCTAACTGGGTTTTGGTCTGAACCAGCCCTTGTGACAAATGACAATGTTAGGGTTCACAGATATCTAACAGTAGGTGGATGTAGCATTGTCCTGTTGGATAGCTCAGTTGGTAGAGCATTTTAACGGTCATGCCGAAAGTCCAAGATTTGACATTATAGCAAATACGAATTTTGGTTATAAATTATTCAACAAAAACTTACAGTTTTCCAAACATTTTTTTTCCATAAACAATAATTACCGGGTAAACAAACTCAACCTTAATATGAAGCCAGATTGAGCCCCATATTGCTGCATGGATTTATATTTGTTCAAGCCCCATGTACTTCTTTAAAACTAGCTTCTGATCCTTTTATTATACATATCAATTTCAAGCACAACATCTTAAGTCTGCATAGTCAGCTGTCTCGCCAACAACAGCCAAATTTTACGACCAAAATATTTTACACGTTTCTAAATCTATCGACGATGAGGTATATATATATATATATATATAACCTACATATTTTGAGAATCAAAACTCCAGTCATGAATATTTTAAGTAACCCATGAATAAACCAATACTTTTAATTGGCACATATGCAATTATTATATGATCTGAACACCTGGATAGAGTTTTGATTAACGGTTTTGTAGAGTAATTTTTCCGTTATTTAGCGGGATTAGTATCTTTAAGACTTTGCAAAAGCCTTCCGAGTAAGCATGTCTGAGTCTGATGTGAAATCCAAGATGGCCCACCACAGCTAAAAATAGATTTTTAAAAAACAAGTGTGTAGCGACTACTTCTTGAAAAGTATAAGTCATACTTGATTTGGGACTTTTTCTAAAATGATCAACATGAACATGATGTTGGTCCTTGTCGAAAATCATTTTTGATTCAAAGTCAGGGGCGTAACACCTTCATGACCATGCCCGACCATTGGACCCGCCCCAAATAATTCTGACCGAAAATCATACACAAAGCATCATTTTGGTGTACTTTTATCCAAATCAAAACGTTTTATAGACAGAGTTCTATCAAAGATGGTAGATTCTAATCTACCTGCTGAAATAATTTAATTAGTGAATGTTGAACAGAAGTTAATACGTACATACTTTCTACATATTATATATAGATATATAGTATCTATTACTATGGAAAAAATAGTTGTTGTATTATATGGTTGTTGTTGTTGTAAACAAAATTATGACGCCCCAATATGAAACTCTTCGTTACGCCCCCTGGAAGTTAAACATGGCCACCAGCGGCCATCTTGTTTAACATAGAGTTATATAATAAAAAAATCTGTAGCGACTACTCCACAGAAACTACCTTACGGATTTTCACTGAACACAGCACAGGAATGTTGCTCTTGATGTCCTAATTTATCCTAGCAAAGTTTCAGGTCGACCGGATAAAAATAGATCTTTAAAAACAAATTTGTAGCAACTACTTCTTGAAAACTATAAGTCGATATTGATATGGGACTTTTGTAAAATGATCAGCATGACATGTTGTTGGTCCTTGTTGAAATTATTTAGATTCGACATTAAACATGACTGTCAGTGGCCATCTTTGTGTTAGAGTTATATAGTAAAACTTGTAGCGACTACTCCTCTAAAACTCACTATCACCAGATTTTCATGAAACTTCACAGGAATGCTGATCTAGGTATCAAAACTATCAGTAGAGCTTCAAGGTCATTGACCTCTTGTTAAAAATAGAATCAATGCACTGACTATATATTACATGTAGCTTGAGCATTATACTACAGATTTCTACATTTGGACAAACCTGCAGACCTGCCAGACATCCAGCTTGAAAGAAATTTCCCTCTTTTCAGTGTGCCAACAAACATTTTAGACAGTGAATTACAGTAAAACATGAGTGTTCCATTTATACCTGGTCTTGAGCAAGGTGTCTCCCTAGAAGGCAATATAGAAATCTGCGAAGATGACATCAAAAACATACCGTTTATCGAAGACAATGACCATGCATCTGTAGAGATGAGCAGAACAGAACTGTTGGATTTTGGAGATGAGGGATTCTTGCTGCACAATGTGTTCACAGAGGCAGAGTGTCAGTGTTTTATAAATGGAGGAGAAAGTTTGGGGTTTGATGCAATTCGAGGGGTCAGGGATGATTATAGGAGCATGAAAAGGTTAGATTTGTGCTGTCACTGGGGTCAAGGTCACTGTTACTAAATATAGAAAAAAAGGTTTCCACGCAATTACTTTAGTTAGGAATGAGATATTGGAATGAAACTTGGTAGGTAGCTTATGTGGAATATAAAAATGGATTCTGAGTGAAGCCTTTAACATGCTTTAGATCCATTATAATGTTTTCTAAATAAAGAAGATTATGTTGACAGTTTTGATATAAAATTTACAAAATATGGGTTCTTGCGTTATTCTCCCCAAACTTAACCTTGGTTAGATAACTTAACCTCAGTTACCTTTATGTGATTGCCTTACTTTAGTGTTAACACTGATCAGCCTGCACTTTTTGCGGCTGATTATAGTTGTCACAAGAATCTGTCTTTTTACCCAGAGCATGCTTACATTTTATGCTTTTTGATATTGACTTCTCTTACTGACAACCATTCTTTACAATTTCATTTATATATTTATGTAAAAATCATTAATCTTATATTTTCACTGAAATAATTTTTCTTATGGAAAACCTGGTTTTCATGGAATTTTCAAGTGTCTTGTGTTGAAACCTTGTCATTTGCAACACTGTTGTTACCATGAGCGCTTGAAGGATGCAGTGGGTGAGAGGGTCGATATGGGGACAGGATATGAGATATAAGAATAAAATCCATATCCTGCCCTCCGTGCACAACTATAGGAATGGATTTTAACGGCAAATCACACCCTTACTTGAATGAGCAGAAACATCCGTATCTTTAGATGTGACAATATAAATGCTGATATATAACTGAACACTGCGCATCTGTAGTCGAAAACCATAGCTGAAAACATTTATTTCCATTAACATAAAATAGCATATAGAACTCTCACAACAACTACAACTTATGGGTTTGTCTCAGTTAAATAACAAAACATTCAGTATCTGTTCCATACATGTAACAAAACATTTAGTATCCATTAAGCGTCTTCGTGGCCATGGGGTTAACAACGTTGCGTTAAAAACCTCCTCACCTCTCACCGCTGCGGGTTCGTATCCGACTGGGAGCTCAGCTTGTAAGTTAGAAAGTGTCTATTATTACAGATGGTGGGAGGTATACAGTACTGGTTCTACCCAGGAATAAGTGGGTGATCTGTCTCGACCGTCATACATAGCCTAAAATGTGCTTAAAAATGACGTTAAACACCAAAGAAACAAAGCTGGAAATTATCTATTAAAGATAGTGACTTCAAGGAATATTTTTTACTGTGTTTCCCATTTCCTATTAAAGGATAACATTGCAGAACCAGGAGCTGGCAGACGTACTGTGGTCACGTATAAAAGATCATATACATCACATAGTCATTGATGGAGATCCACACACACTCCACGTGCATGGACCACCAACACTAATGAAGGGTCGATGGACACCTGTAGGGCTGAATAATGTAAGAATGTGTTCTTTTTCTATTCCTCATCTTAATTGAGTATTTAATATGTTCAGAAGGCAATAAAAGGCAATATCTTTTGTAGCCTGAGCACCTGCATTAAGATCAACCACAATTACAATATACAATTATATAACAATTAAGGCTGTTGATCTCGATAGTCATGGATACTGAATCGGTCTTATCTTAAATATTTATGGTAAGGAAGGTAGTTTGGTTTGTTTAAAACAATTAAAAGGGGTACAAGGCAACCATTTTACACATTTTTACACATCAAAAGAAATTGAATATCTACAAATGTGTTTTTATTTATTCATCCTAGACCCCTATTCAAAAAATATTATTTATGGCATCCCGCTAGTTTTAAGAAATAATCAGATAATTAAATTGCATAGTAATTTTTTATCAAGTAAAGATCTACCATCATGTATGGCGTAACATGTCCTAAAAATGATGTTTTTTCCAGGTATTTCGTTTGAGCCGCTATCTCCCTGGAGGCCATTTTGCTCCCCATTTTGATGGCCATTATGACAAGAGTCCAATGGAACGGTCGCTGAAGACCTTTATGCTTTACCTGAATGGCGATTTCACTGGCGGGTCAACAAACTTTGTTGATGACAGTCAAACTTTGTATAAGGTAAAACAAGGCGCTGTGGTGGTAGTGTTTGCCTTGCAACATGAAGGCTGTGGCTTCCAGATGCTGGCTTGAAGACTGCATTTCTATGGCTATGTTCTTGAATTACCATATTAAATTACCCCTAGGTGCTATGGAAAGGGGGCGGTCTTATTATCTATTTTGTTTTAATTAGGATTATACTTTAAAGCAGTTCTTGCCAGATTGTGTACCCAAACTGAGCTTCAAATGTCATTCACTCTTAATCTAAAATCTTAAATCTTTCCTTTTTATTTTACAAAAGATCAAAAAATTATTGAATTAATTGAATTTATTTAATTTTCTGTGAAGGTTAACATTTCTAAAAAAAGAATGGGTGCTCTTCTATTTGAGTAGGTGCTACTAGTAGGGGAAATTTCACATAACAGAGAAACACGGAACATGTGCAGAAATTTATTTTGTTAATAACGTAATTAAAACTTTCAGAGTGTCTTAATTTACATGTATCTAAACACATTACTCGGAACCATTTTTGGATACAAATTATAAAAATATTTATTAAATACAAAACTAAATTACAAAGCTACCAGTTTATGTTTATATGCCTATGTGGAAGGTTTCACCTTTTTTTTCACCCATATAAAATGGCAATAATGCATCACAGATGTACGAGGGCCATTCAAATATAACGAGGGCCGTTCAAATATTACGTGGACATTATTAATAGTTAATACATTTTTATAAATCAAATAAATTAACTTATATGGCAATAAAGGTCTGCATTTTCACTTTCACATTGGTAAATATTATAAAATTATTTAAAACAGATTTCAAGAAGTACGAGTTTTTACAACCCCACCACGGAGCACGTCATTTTGTGTGCTATGGCATCGCCTTGAAAACCAACAACAACCTAACCGTTATAAATAATGAAACATGTTATAAATAGTAAACTTCATTGCTATTTAATTATATTATATATTATTATTATTACTATTATTATTCATAGTTTGCTTTAAATACATAGTTTACATCATCATGATCATTGTTGAATAATCATGTTTTAAAAGTACATCACAACTTCGGAAAGAGATCATATGAAATTGATCGAGTTTGGCATACATATTCAAAGTACTTAGAAATCAAATAGCATAGTCATTCCAAAAGACATTTATTTATTGTACCATAGCTCTAACGGTTTTCCTTTATTCTTGCTTATGATATAATTTTCATAAGCCTGAAGGTCTGAGCCTAAACCATGCTATAAATGCCAGTATATTTGATATTTGAGCCTAAACCATGCTATAAATGACAGATTCGGCAGTTATACCATGGTCTACTCAATTTTACGCGCGCGCAGTTGTAATGTTTACACACAACCTTTCAATCAAAACCTACTAAACCATTACTAAAACATTATTCCTTGACATTGCATTTGCCAATAATATACAAAGGCGATTGGCTGGAATAATCAAAACATGGGTCATCCTCATGTCGCGTGATACTGATAATGCTATTTCTTGATTGGATCTACTGAAAACTGCAACGCCCTAAAACTTTTTGCGTGCACGTACTTGCATAAATGGCTATGGTACCGTACAAAACATTTACAGCATATTTTTCTTGTATGCGATTTATACTGCACTCTTGGGCCTATGACCCTCGAGAAGCAGTATAAATAGCATATACTCGAAAACTTATGATATAAATATTACATATATATCGGTATTCTTAATTTATTAACACACATATCTTGAAGAAAATATGTAAGATTTTAAAATTTGAAGTCTTTATGTTTCATTTTTGTATTAACTTTTTTGTTTTATTAAAAGTTAATATTATTTAATACCTTATTAACATTTTAGTTTTTTCTGATATCATCAGTTTCAACGTAAAAGCACGGAAGAGTGCGTCTTCCTATTTATATTGATCATAGTTCTCCTTGTTCAATATTTATAAAAGTCCATAATTGTAATTTTGGAATAACAGTGACAATGCTACTTTAGTTTTGTGTATTTTTGCCGACGAATTACCTATCAGTCAGCCATTCCAGAAATGCAGTTTTAAAATAATGACGTCTCATTTTGGACTGCTCCATAGATGGGTTTCTCATCCTGTTAGATCATGCATTGCAACGTAACAAGACATGGTCTCGAATTTCTGTTTAAATCCATTTCTTTTGAGTTGGGCTTATGTGAACCTTAAACGTATACATCAAAAAATGTGTGCGATATCAAAAAAGTCCACGTATTATTTGAACAGCCATCATATAAAGCAGAGTAGTATATTATGAAATTGGACTACATAGAAATGATTAACCCTACAGTTGTAATGGAACCATGAGGTTTAGTTCTGTGGTTTGAAGACTGTTTAAATTCCATGTTTAAACAATAAATAAATTATTTGTAGAAATAGGGTATATCTTTTGTTATAAACTCGTTGGATCCTCACATTTATGACTATAGATTCATTTATCAGGGAAATTGGATGTACAAGGTTTATTAAGTATTTGTATTTTGACAGGATGAGGCGACCGCTAAATATTGTGCTGAGGAAAAGAACATCATGTGTTCCATAAAACCAGAAACAGGAATGGCCATCTTGTTTAATCATCATCGACTCCACGAAGGGGCAAAACTTGGGTATGTACCAGAGACTGACCATCTTGTTAAATCATCAGATGGCATTAATTGGAAAACCTTTGGTGTACATTTTTTAATTGAATTACAAGTTATTACAACATTAGTTACAGTTCCTCCATACAGACATTTGTGTAACAAGAAGACTAGAAGCTTCACACTGCCATAAAACAAAAATCCAAGTTAATTTCTTTACGTTTCTTCACCATACTTTGCATGACAATAGTCATGTGACCACATCAGTATGTCAAGGTCAAGTCCGGGTTCACTGTTATACATTCTGCGACAAGGCCACAGCAGGCGACACACATGCGACAAGTCCACAGCAGGCGACACACATGCTCCAGTAAGCACCCATCTAGCATTTAAAACTGATCATTTTTCAGGGAAGGAAAGAAATATATCCTGCGAACGGACATAATGTACAAGAATGTCGATCAAAACCTGAGTGAGAACTACGTGAAAGCTGTCGCTCTGTTGCAGCAGGCAGAAACGTTAGAGGTTCGTATTCATTGTACATACTCAGCCACATAAAAAAATATGTGGTTCAGGTAACCCGACCGACCCTATTTTAAGGGGCCGACCCTAAAACTTTTTATGAAAAAATTTAAAAAAATAAAAAAATAAAAAAACTCCAGGTATAGTAATTTAACATATTAAATTCATTATCAGAATTGAATTCATTATTGATAAAGAAAAAAAGAAGAAAAAAGCCTACCTACCTACCCTATTTTTTTTGCCAGTGTTACCTGAACCACATATATTATTTTGTTTGGCCCTATAGGTTAACTGTATTGAAATTGGTACGGTATATCAGTCAAATTTATATCCTGGTTAACCTGTTTCTAACACATTCCATTGTTTTCAACAAACACATTAAAATAAAGCTAACTGGCGTCCCCTTTTTGACAGTTTAATGTGTTTTGATATAGTAGTTATGTACTGTTCAGTGTCTGTTTCTGAACTTAATCGATCAATCAGATTGCAGGATATTTAACAAGTGCACTAATGGTTGTTTCCTTAGTTTGAATAGTTAAAATCAGAAGTACCTTTGTGCATATAATGGCTCATTATATATTTAACTCCCATTAATAGCCTCAACTGTCCAGGATGTAAAGCCTCCGAGCACCGAAAACCAGCAAGTTCGGACCAGTAACATCAGTCATGGCCCTTGGTTTAGACCGCGATAGGGCCTCCATTTTCCATCCAATCTTTTTCAAACTTTATCAGATTGTTGATATCAATGAAAGCTCAGATGAGTTCAAAATCCAGCCAGATCGGACCGTTTATGCTGGAGTTATGGCCCTTGATTTAACGCTGGAGTTATGACCCTTATTTTCTGAAATATGCTATAATTTGGTCACGTTAGCGTGATAGTGCCTTCATTTTTCATCTGATCTTTTCAAAGTTTACAAGATTGTTGATATCAATGAAAGCTCAAACGAGTTTGAAAACCAAACAGATTATTAAAAATGCTGTAATTTGCCTCATTAAGACAATAGGGCCTTCATTTTTCATCAGATCTTTACCAAACTTTACCAGATGGTTACTATCAATGAAAGCTTGGACAAGTTCGAAAAACCAACCAAATCAGATTAGTAACACCGGAGTTATGACTCTTGATTGAATTCAAAGATGCTGTATTTTGCTTCATGAAGACGATAGAACCTTCATTTGACCAGATTTTAGCGAAACTTTGCAGTGATGATCAGTACCAAGCCTAGTTGTACATATCATCTCGTGTTCCGGTTGAATGATTTGGTGGAGTTATGGCCAATACACACATTTTGTCTGGACTAGTTCTGCTGAACCCCTGGCCGGATTTCAACGAAACTTTTCACGTTTTACATGGGTGATGGAAAGCCTTATCTTACACATGGGGGAAGATAAAAAGTCGCGGGCTGATTTCAACCATGACAGTTTCGAAATGTTAGTAGTTTAACGATATCAACATGCAAAGTGTAAATGGTATGCAAGAAAAAGAATCAATCATGGGTATTTGGTTCAGATAGGAAAATTCCAACCCTCGGTATAACTGTTTTAATGGGAACCTCACCACAGCCTCGGTTCCAATATAAACAGTTAAACCTTGTGTTGGAATTCCCTATCTTCAGCGGATGCCCATGAAAGATTCTTATATTCTTCTGCCATTAAATATATCCCTATATATAACGCTTTATTCTTTCTCTTTCGGCAGAATGGTGGTGAATGCATGAAGGCAGTGGAGATGTACAAACAGGCATTCAGACTGGCACCAGAGCTGGAAAACTCTTCTTGACACGATCATTCATCTTGACACGATCCTTCATCTTGACACGATCATTCATCTTGACACGATCATTCTTCTTGACATGATCATTCATCTTGTCATTCATCTTGACACGATCAATCTTCTTGACACGATCATTCATCTTGACACGATCATTCTTCTTGCATACGAGATAAGGATATCGTGCTTATTACTCAAGTGCTGGAAAATTTCATCTTACCCATGGGTGCAGATAAAATCAGGTGCATCAACAATGGTGACAAGAAAATGTCAACAGATACATGATGCTTTTCTGTATATGAATGTACAAACATCAGAATCGACAAAATGTCATTCAAATGCAAGAAAAAGAAAGAATCATGGGTATCCAGTTCAGATAGTTAAATATATTTATCTGAATGCAAGAAAAAGTATCAATCATGAGTATCTAGTTTAGATAGAGAAATATAGTTACAACTCTTTCATTAGTACGGCAAAGCCTCACTTTAAAAAATAATTATGCCTTGGATTGGGCTAGATACACATGAAAGATTCTTTTAATACACTGACATTTTGAGGGTTCCATACAACACTGTTGTATCCACTCCTTCATACTTGTGATATTTTTGAAGCAGCAATCTGAGATTTACGATTTTTTTACGGGAGATTTTTCCAAAATCTGAGATTCTATAAAAATAAGATACAAGTGAGGTTTTATCAGATATTTTCATACATTTAAGTTTTTTGAAGCATTTGATGATAAAATAAAATAGGAAAATGTCATTTAAGAGCTGTTAAATTTGTTTTCATTTCAATATTTTTTTAGTGATATGTTCGATTCTTGCCCATTTTCAACTTCTAAGGAGATGAAATTCTGTGAGTTTTGATATTTGTTATTTGATTTGAGAGTGAGATATCACATGTATGCTTCTTTATTCATATGTTTAAGTTTAAACATATTTCTTTTGCATCGATTATGAAACAAGTTCTTACAACTTGTATTAATTGCTGTCGATGGCTTCCTGGGTACAAACATACTAAAGAATGTGGATTAATTATCTTGCTCAACGATAAATAACATGGCCACAGTGAGGATCGAACCCACGGCCTCTTGATCTGGAGTCCGATGCACTACCACTGGACCACGCACTCCACTCATATGTAGTTTCAGTAGTGTTGTGTTGAACCTAGATTTGTTACAGTATAACTATCAGTTTATACACATGCAACGCACTGACATTTAATGGTTCATAATGCCTTGATACAGTGGAATCTCTCTTCGTCTGTGATATTTTTTCCTGTTTACAAATGATAAATATGAAGTTCTAATCTGTAACTTGTTAGCTCGACTGGGGTAGAATACAACCACTGCAAATCCCGCTAGAGGCAGAGGGGTAGATGAGCCTGGCATGTTCATCCCTGTTTGGTGCCATATAACCTTTCTTGTGTTGGTGTGCCGTAAAACCCCATTACATTCAATCAATCAATCAAAGATCAGCGGAGCTTATGCCATGGTGTCTTTTTTTTTTGTGGAGACTACTTCTCTGAAACTACTTGACAGATTTTCATGAAAAGTCACAGGAATGTTGCTCTTGATGTCTAGTTGATCCTAGCAAAAATTCAGGTTCAGGCCGGAAATTCAAGATGGCCACCACAGCTAAAAATAGATTTTAAAAATGCAAGTTAGTGGCGACAACTTCTCAAAAACCGTAAGTGATATTGAATTGGAACCTTTACCAAAATGACTGGTGCGACATGTATTTGGTCCTAACCAAGATTCATTTCGATTCAATGTCAAACGTGGCCGCCAGTGGCCATCTTTGTTTACAGAGTTATATAGGAAAAACTTGTGGCGACTTCTCCACTGAAACTACTTGACAGATTTTCATGAAACTTGACAGAAATGTTGCTCTTGATGTCTAGTTGATCCTAGCAAAACTTCAGGTTGACCGGAAATTCAAGATGGCCACTACAGCTAAAAATAGATTTTAAAATGCTGTTTTGTGGTGACTACTTCTCAAAAACCATAAGTGATATTGATTTGGAACCTTTACCAAAATGACTGGCACGACATGCAGTTGGTCCTAATCAAAGTTCATTTTGATTGGATGTCAGACATGGCCGCCTGTGGCCATCTTTGTTTACATAGAGTTATATAGGAAAAACTAGTGGTGACTACGGCTCTGAAACGACTTGACAGATTTTCATGAAACTTCACAGGAATGTTGCTCTTGATGTCTAATTGATCCTAGCAAACATTCAGGTCGACCGGAAATTTAAGATGGCAGCAAAGGCTAAAAATAGATTTTAAAAATGCGATTTTGTGGTGACTACTTCCCAAAAAACGTAAGTGATATTGATTTGGAACCTTTACCAAAATGACTTTCATAAAACTTTACAGGAATGTTGGTCTTGTTATGATGTCCAGTTAGTCCCAAGTAAAAATCAGGTTGGCCGGAAATTCAAGATGGCTGCCACAGCTTAAATACAAGTTTGTGGCAACTACTTCTCAAAAACCATAAGTGGTATTGAATAATTGATTTGGAACCTTTACTAAAATGACTGGCATGATATGTAGTTGGCCCTAAACAAAATTCATTTTGATTCTATGTCAAACATGGCCGCCAGCGACCATCTTTATTTACATATAGGAAAAACTTGTGGCGACAACTTCTCTGAAAGTGTTGGTCTTATTTCCATAAAACTTCACAGGTTCCCATGGCTGATCTGGCTATCAAAATCTGTCAGTAGAGCTTCAAGGTCATTGACCTCTTGTTTTTGTAGCACTACGTGGGCATAGGGACTTTAGACCTGGTCTGTACAGGCCTTGTAAACATGACCCAATACAAGAAGAAATCTGAGTCGTTTCCCTTACATAAAGTTATATTAAATTAGACATTTAGAGCAAACCGGGGTATTATCAACACCTTAAGGAAATATTTTACACCGTGTGTGGTATTTTCTGGAAGAGAGTCAATTATAAAATCCCAAGCAAGTTACCAGCATTTGGTTGGTATTCTTTGCTGTTCCTTTTCACTGACAAGGGTAAACAAGTTTGCATAAAATTAATTTTGTTTGATTTGGTATTAAATTTCTTGTTAGCTCTACTGGCCGAAGGCCAGCAGAGCTTATGGGATGCCGAGTTGTCCGTCGTCCGTCTGTCCGTCGTCCGTTGTTAACTTTTGTCTCGTTAAGACGATAGGGCCTTCATTTTTCATCCAATCTTTACCAAACTTTAAGAGGTTGTTAATATCAATGAAATCTCGGATGAGTTCGAAAACCAGCCAGATTGGTCAAGTATTAGCGGAGTTATGGCCCTTGATTTAGTTAAAAATGCTATATTTTGCCTCGTTAAGACGATAGGGCCTTTATTTTTCAACCTATCTTTACCAAACTTTACCACATTGTTAATATCAATGAAAGCTCGGACAAGTTCGAAAAGTAGCCAGATCGGACAAGTAACACTAGAGTTATGGTCCTTGATTTAGTTAAAAATGCTATATTAGTTTACATGTGAACCAGAAAACCTAAATAAACAGTACGCATAAAATGTTTTTGCACAAAAACGTTCCACAACATGTCCCTACTTAGAATCCAACTGATGCCACCCTGGCATCCTTGAGCATTTTGAGATATTCAACATGGCCGACAAAATGGCCGCCAAAAAGGGAAAATCGACGCATCTCCTGAACTACATCATATTAGAGCAATATTATGCGGGTATTTATTGTGTTTGTTGTTAGAGATAATCTATTAAACATTAAACTTAATATTTAAGGATGAAAATCACATGAAAAATCCAAGATGGCCGACAAAATGGCCGACAAAAAGGTAAAATCGACATATCTCATGAACTACATCATATTAGAACAATATTATGCGGGTATTTATTGTAAGATAATCTGTTAAACATTAAACTTATTATTTAAAGATGAAAATCATATGAAAAATCCAAGATGGCCGACAAAATGGCCGCCTAAAATGCAAAATTGATATATCTCATGACTACATGAGATTAGAATAGGATTCTGAAAATACTTATTGTGTTTACTGTTTGAGATAACTTGCTCAACCTTTAAAAGGATAATTTGAAGAAGAAAACACATGTTAACTGTTAAGGTGTAACACACCCATTGATTGTTGCATTGAGTTGTGTGTGAATTAAAATTTAAATGCCATGTTGTCATTCATATCTGGGCCCAAACTAAAAATGAATAACTTACATTCTCATCACAAATGACACATATGCTGCCAAAAAATCCACAGAAAAATGGGGGTCATGTATCTTCTAAGAAAGAACTTGTCTCATGAATGAATGGTCCCTTTAAAAACATAAACACTGAGATGCCATAATATTGTATTCATACACTCATTTCCATATAAGCAAAATAAATTAAAAACTCACAATTTTAACATGGCAATGCTTGAAAAATGTAACAAATAGATCAACAATGTGATATAAACCAAAAATAGAACTTTAAATTAGTGAAAATGCCTTTTTTTACAAAAAGAAATCAGAATTATTTATTGACGCCATTATGCGACTACCCCAGGCCGACACTTCCTGTGTTGCAATGGGTGTGCTACACCTATAAGAATACTTAACTATGAGTGAATTTTCAAAGCAGCTATTCTGACAAAGCCTAGACTATAACGCATTAAAGAAAGAAAAGTTGTCGCGAATCGACTAAGAATCGATCAAGATATACGCGTTTCAAAAGAGAACAGAGCGGTTGACAGCGACAAAAATCAGCGTACTTTTTTTCAGTTTTAACCTGCCTTAACTGTTTTATAAAATGACATTGGGCATACCTAAACTTGATATAATGGATTAAATGCTTCATATAGTCAATACACATGAAGAAATCAAGAGGTTTAGCTACCAAAACTGCTCTTTGAATGCAAAATGTGCTGATTTTCATGCCAGCATCCAATTTTCAAGGCAATTTTTCACTTTTGGTGGCATCATACCTTAATTTGGTAACACTATATGAATAGACAGGCATCACAAATACTCCTAAATGCAAGTCTGGTACTAGCTTTGTGATTAAAAGCCAAGTTTTAATGACTGGGCAGCATACTCTGCCTTCAGTTCTCTCTGACATTATCTCAGTAAACCCAATTTTAGGGGGTAAGGGGAAGGATTTTGTGGTGTCATACCTATAAAAGCAGGATTTTAAAAATAGTAGTGCTTAATTATGATGACAAATACACATATCTACATGCTGATACCAAACAAGCCAAGTTTTAGTGGAAAATGTTTCTCCAGGCCATCATTTAAAGACTTAAAAAATCTGAAACTCCAAATTACGGCTTTCCGCAGCGATAAATAGCAAAAAAAAATTCAAAACCGGTTTTAAAAGAGTGTAAAGTGTTTTTTTGAAGATAAATAATCATTCCAAAAGGAAAAATTCCAGTTAAGTAAGAATCTTAGAGAAAATGACAATTCACAGATCCCGCCTTATAGGTGTAACACACCCATTGATTGTTGCATTGAGTTGTGTGTGAATTAAAATTTAAATGCCATGTTGTCATTCATATCTGGGCCCAAACTAAAAATGAATAACTTACATTCTCATCACAAATGACACATATGCTGCCAAAAAATTCACAGAAAAATGGGGGTCATGTATCTTCTAAGAAAGAACTTGTCTCATGAATGAATGGTCCCTTTAAAAACATAAACACTGAGATGCCATAATATTGTATTCATACACTCATTTCCATATAAGCAAAATAAATTAAAAACTCACAATTTTAACATGGCAATGCTTGAAAAATGTAACAAATAGATCAACAATGTGATATAAACCAAAAATAGAACTTTAAATTAGTGAAAATGCCTTTTTTTACAAAAAGAAATCAGAATTATTTATTGACGCCATTATGCGACTACCCCAGGCCGACACTTCCTGTGTTGCAATGGGTGTGCTACACCTTAATCTACTTCTTTAATTACAATACAATCTGATTTATACTTTCCTAATAATGTATTGTATTACATGTACTGCAAAACATGTTTTAAACTGAACGTAAACAATGAAATTATATTACAACAATGTTCCATGTTGATAATACTGCATACTGTTTTCCATGTAAATTATTCTACTGTTTTAATATTGCAGAATACTGAAATATGTATGCAAAGTATTTTCATTATTTTGTATTTACGCTTCATCGTTACTGTCACATTCTGGTTCACTTTCACCACTATGATCACCAGCCTCTTTAGTGAACCTGTTCTCACAGTTGCACGTTTGGTGACAGTTGCAGAATATGGTGCATGCTAGATGTGCACCATAGCAACCACATCTTGCCGTTCCACATGGTTGGTGAGATGAACAACCACATGAGATCAATTTTAGCACACATGCTGGAGCGAGAGGTTTGTCATCGGAGATTGTGATGGGTGAGAACACTTTGGACTTTACGTCTTTGCTCCAACCAAAGTCAGTGACATCCAAGTTTGGAGGATCCTGTTCTAATGCATTTTTCCAAATACAGGTTTGAAGATGAGCCCTTTTTACTTTTTCTAGGAATGACTCGGTTGTTGGAGGCAATGACTGGAGTTTTGGCATCTTCCTGATGTTCTTTTTCCCCATTTTTGACAACCAGACCTCATACCTTACACTGGACATGCTATTGTTTGGTTTTCCGTAACATGCGGAGATGAATGATGTTGCTTCAACATTAACATCATCCATATCTGCATCGATATTTCCAAGAAAGTCAAGGCGCAATCCCTTCTCCAACTGCTTCACCACTTTTACTTTTCCAATCCCACTTAGTCTGGCCACTGTGTCGCAGCCTGACAGTGCATGCGCTCCCAACAAACTCGGAATTATTGCCATGTTTTTCTGTGTTGTAGCACCGATGTCCACCAGAGTTCTGTCTGCATTTGTGCTTTCCATCAACACTGTACACGATAGGTCCTTTAGCAAATAAACATGCATAAGTAACACAAATACATCAGTGTCGTCACAAATGACCTTTATGCACTTGGCGCCCTCGGTGTTAGCATTAACGACTTGTTGGGGGATTATTACATCGGCTTCCTCGTGGCTGGTTCGCAAATCCACTCGGTCAACTACTACGCTGTGATGTATCTCAACGGGGATCTCTGATGAGCCTGTGATCACCAACTTGTTCTTAACTCCTTGTAGACCTATGGCTCTACCTTTGAGATCTTCACAGATGATGTTGATTAACTGGATCTTATTTTCCACGTTGGTGAGTATAATTTGCTGAGCTGGGAGTGGTGTAGTGGTGGTCTGTTTATGAGCAATTGACTTGTGACTACTGGCACGCCCGATTCTTGTAACACTCTTGATGCTGTATGGATGGTATCGATCAAATATCAGGTATACATCGCTGGAATTCATGTGTAATGATACATATCGCCAGAAGCTATTGACGAAATCTTGGACTGTACCATTTGACGGCCAATGGATACATCAAAGAACTGCGCAACCATCAATCACAATGGTGTCTGGCTTCAATGATGTTCTAGCTGACTGGGTGACTTGTAGCTTCCTCTTCAATGTTGATTTGGAAGTGGCTATCCTCATGTCACCATTGCCATCGAACATTGAAGTAGGCACTGGTGCAAGTTCATGGTTGAGTATATCTTTCAAGTCAATTGATCTTGATGACAGTAAACCCATAACTCGTCCATAGATCAATTCTGTGTCATAGATAGTATCTGCACCACATTTCACACCCTTTTTGTTGACAGCCATAGTCACGACCTTGTTGGACAATGTGTTATTGAAACCCTCCGGCCATGTATTTTCATAATCAACCATTTGTCGCATCCCAAGATTGACAGCATCATCAGCATTCACAGCATCCGAACTGATTCTTCCAGACACGATGTTTAAAATACCAGTGCTATGTTCCTCAGGATCCATTGGATCTATACATGTATCCAACTTCTGACGGATGTTCTTCCTGTCAACACTATCAGATTTGATGCGAGCGGATGATTCTTCTTTATGTGTACTGACATGAGCGGTTTCTTCATCAACATCTCTCATCCGTTTGATGTCTTGGAGAAGGCGGCTGCAGATGTGCAGACTAAACGCCCAATGCTTTAAAGCAGACTCCTTCAGTGTGATGCCAATAATACCCCCAGGGCCATGACCGTAGCGCATGAATGTGGTCTCGATAAACATATCGGACCAGATGCCATTCCACAATCCGGCCATGATGGCGCATCACATGTTCACCTGCAAGAAACCTGGCCTGAACATCACCAGGAAGACTTTCCATTGACCGCAAGTAATACAAGCCATATCTAGCATAATTTACATGACCAGCAGCGAAGAAATATGGCATCATAGCGGCGACAGCGGAGAGGTGCAGGCCCCATTCCGCCTCTCGTTCAGCTCGGACAAAGAGCATCATGATGAATACCGGCTTTATCAGGCAGTCAAGCCAAAGTCGAGTCGTTCTGCTGTGCTTGGCCTTATCTTCTAAGCATTTTATCAGCTCATCGTAGTTATTTGCATCCGGAGCTACATTTCTCAGCACTTCTTCAGCTACCATTCTGAGAGCCCTTACGTTTTGTGGGAAGTTCTTCCCCGTCAACATTCGCGCCACACCACCAAATGCTGCCTTCAATATATCTTCAAGACCACTGTTTGCCATCAGGACTCCCACACAACCAACAAAACTCATCAAAGTATGCATTCCTCCAAGTCTCGGGTAAAAGTTTGGGAAAACCTGAGGCTGTACCCACATGACATTAACCATTACGCGATAAAGCTGTTGGTCGGCGATAAATACAGTGAATCCTTGTCCACATTTCAGTGTTAGTCGCTGAGCTTCGCACATGGCCGTCATCATGGTATCGGGATCGGAAGGCACCATATCAATCAGAGGTGTGTACATGACTGATGACCCTGGTGATAAAGCTTGGCCTTGCGTCCTTACAATCGCTGTATTGTATCCTCCAAATTCTGGCGTGTTGTTGACTGTTGTTATGTCTCTCATAAATTGAAGATCTAAATATCTCGCTCTTGTATTCAATATTACCCATTCTGCTAACATTCGTAATGGCAAGACACAGCGTTGTGGGTAGTGAGCTGGCATATCAGGTTTCTGTGGTCCTTGGTAGTGTTGGACTTGTACATAGGACGCGATTGGAGTTTTCATAGCATCCCTGGATATCCTATCTATTGTCCCATGACATTCTGGTGTGTTGTCCAATGTCTTCTTGTTCTGCGTTAGTAGCAACGCCAGAGCATGGATTGATTTCAAACCGTTTTGAGATGAGACATTGGCATCAAAATTGTCTGCAACGGCCTGGATCAAACCATCATTCCCATCAGTTATAGGCCGTAGAGCGGTATTATCTGCCTCATTTACAGTAGATACAGCAGCAGACATCTTGAACCGAAGCATTTCATCATAGGAGCAGGTGACACCAAAGTCATATAAGTTGTTAATTTTCGCCTGTTCTCTGGTTTCAATACCAAGCGCAATTTGTAGAGATGTCGGCTTATTGTTTATGATGCCTGTTATCATATTACAAATCATCAATGCAGGTAGAGTGTCATTTAGTTTGTCAGACATGCAAGACAATAATCTTGATAGTGTTGTACTTGATTGTTCTGAAGCCAGGCTTTTATCTATTCGTATGTTGTATTTTCCCTTATTGTAATTGATTTTCTTGCATTCACTCACAATTTGTTTGGCTATACCTTCAATTGGGATATTATCCTCGTCTAAATCCTCTAACCTCAGTAAACTGAAGGCTTTGCTTCGAAATATAATAATATTCGCCAGACCCTGGGACGATAGTACTAGCAGGTCATCACCAAACACATCACTTACTTTTCTTATTAGATTTGGTCGTGTTAAGCTTCCCCCATTGGCTAAATAGAAGCTGTGCAACTCAACTGATTTCCACAATTTGGATTTGTCATTTTCCATATACTTTATTGTTGCATCTAAAGCTGGCTCTCCTGTATTATACTGTTCTTTTGTAGCAAATTCTACATTACGTGGCCCCATGAATGATTTTCTACAAGCATCGTGATATCGGGCATCTGCAGCATGTAAATCACTTACTGCTCCACCAAGGCGCACTTCTACCTCCCTAGCCCACCCATCATTTCGAGACTGACACACTTGTAGTATGGAATCTTTGAATGTTTGTCTTCCAGGACGATCCGCTGTGCGACATAAAAAAGATTTTCTAGCGCGACTGGGATTTTTTGGATCAGTTTTTAGTGTACACGTTTCACCACAATATAAACAATGCTCGCAGAAATCAAACTGTTGTATGTCAGAACGTCTTGTACGTTTCGCAAATGGTGGTGTTTCTTGAGATTCGCAGCCAATTTGTTTCAAATACCGAGTGATGTGGCATTTTGACAGTTATCTATGCAGATTCAACATATTCTGTTCCTGCCAGGAGTATTATTTTTAAAACAAAATCACTTTGCAGATTTGATCCACAATGACAATGCATGTGTTGCCAAATTGTTCTTCATTTATTCTAGCTTTAGACACAAATGCAATCCAATTACTCCAAATGTTATTGATAAAATGAATTCATTGTGCAGAATAATGATGATTATACTTACATATGAACATGATTCAACCAGGATGGGTCTGCTGTAATCAAATACTGAAAAGTGTTTTGAATTTTTTTCAGACGAAATAATGGCGCAATTGAAACAAAGGGAGGGCACTATGCAATGTTCAAATATAGATTTATTTACATCCTCCGTTATATTATAATTATATTGTCATTGCTTTATTGATG
The DNA here is from genome assembly GCA_037043455.1 of Cyrtodaria siliqua. Lineage (NCBI taxonomy): Eukaryota > Metazoa > Mollusca > Bivalvia > Adapedonta > Hiatellidae > Cyrtodaria > Cyrtodaria siliqua. Next base: position 46,116 of record JAWPHD010009972.1, read on the forward strand.
TATTTGTAGTTTCAATTACATACAGAGAGAAAGAATGTGATATATGTTTTGTACCTTAGCATAGAGATAAAAGAAACCAAGTGTATTTAGCTACAGTGCTCTGCACAGTTATATATTACATGGTTAGTTATTATGGCAGGGTTATGTTATTTAACTGAGCACAAAGGGAAATGTAACTATCTATGGTACAAGTACATTTAATTTGATGTAAGTATGCCTGCATGAGTTTGCAAATACATTTTTTATGCACGGGTGTTTGATGTTTTAATATGAAAAAAGCATTTGGCGGCCATTTTGGTGGCCATTTTGGTGGCCATTTTGGGTTTATTCCTGAAACACCCACTTTCTAATTTTCATATTCCTGAAACCCCCACTTTTTAATTTTCAAATTCCTGAAACACCCACTTTTAATTTATGTAACCCATGGTTACGGACTATAGTCTGTTTTACCTATTGGTATAATATTTGCTGCATAAGGAGATATAAATGTAAAATATTTATAATTTAAGATTTGATAAATTATGTCTAAATACATTAATATTATTAGGACCATAAATTAATATTGATATTAAATAATCAGAATTGCCAATTAATTATTATTATTATTATTAAAAAAAAAGTAAAAAAAGAAGATTTTTATAAGTTAACATTATAATATTAAATAAAATCCATTAAATTATCAAAAAAAAGATGATATAAATGTATAAAAAAACTTGTCTTGTTTTATTAAATCATCCTAAGAAACCGACTATAGCTATAATTTGACCTAAGGCCGTATGAAGGTGTTAATTGGAAAAAGCAAAATTCCTGAAACACCCACTTTTTTTTTATCAAAATTTGAAAAGTGGGGGTTTCAGGAAGACACCCCATTTTGGCGGCCATTTTGGTTTTTGCAGCCATTGTATGATGCTATTTGCACTGAGTATATTAAGAATGTTAATAGTTATCTCATTATCAACAATTCCAATCAAAATAAGACCCATTCCCACAAGGTAAAGCAGATACTGGCATTATATATTTTAGGCGGCCATGTTGGCGGCCATTTTGGATTTCTAGCAAACATGGCCGCCCATTTTGGATTTCTAGCAAATTGCTCAATGGTGCCAGGGTGGCATCAGGTGGATTCTAGCTTAAGACATGTTGGGGAACCATAATACAACAAAACATTTCATGCGTACTATTTATTTAGGTCATGGCATGAATCGGGGTTTGACATGTAGACTATATTGCTATATTTTGCCTCGTTAAGATGATAGGGCCTTCGTTTTTCATTCTATCTTTATTAAACTTTATCAGATTGTTAATATCAATGAAAGCTCGAACAAGTTCGAAAACCAGCCATATCGGAATAGTAACAGCTGAGTTATGGCCCTTGATTTAGTTAAAAATGCTATATTTTGCCTCGTTAACGCGATAGGGGCTTCATTGTTCATCTGATCTTTACCAATCTTTATCAAATCGTTATTGTCGTTGACAGCTCGAACAAGTCCGAAAACCAGCCATATCGGACCAGTAACAGCGGAGTTGTGGCCCTTGATTTAGTTAAAAATGCTATATTTTGCCTTGTTAAGATGATAGGGGCTTCATTGTTCATCCAATCTTTACCAAACTTTATCAGCTTGTTTATGTCATTGAAAGCTCGAATAAGTTTGAAAACCAGCCATTTCAAACAAGAAACAGCGGAGTTATGGGCCTTGATTTAGTTAAAAATGATATATTTTGCCTCGTTAAGACGATAGGGGCTTCATTGTTCATCTGATCTTTACCAAACTTTATCGGATTGTTAATATCAATGAAAGCTCAGACAAGTTCGAAAACCAAACATATCGAACCAGTAACAGCTTAGTTATGGCCCTTGATTTAGTTCAAAAACGCTATATTTTGCCTCGTTAAGATGAGAGGGCCTTCATTTTTCATCCGATCGTTACCAAACCTTTTTTTTTTTAATTATTTTTTTAAATTATTAATTTCCTTTTTTTTGTTATTTAATTTTTTTTTTAATTGAAATATTTATTTTTTTAATTTCTTTTTTTCAATTTTTTTATTTTTATTTTTAATTTTTTAATTTTAATTTTTTTTTTTTTATTTATATTTTTTTTATATTTTTTTTATATTATTTTTTTAATATTTGCTTTTAATTTTTTATTTTTTTTTAGCTCTATGTTGGATCAGTCGGACCAGTAACAGAGGAGTTATGGCTCTTGTCTTGATTTAGTTAAAAACGCTATATTTTGCCTTGTTAATACGGTAGGGCCTTCATTTTTCATCTGATCTTTACCGAACTTTAACAGATTCTTTAGTTCTGGCCCTTGATTTAGTTCAAAAGCTGTTTTTTGCCCGAAACTTCCAAAAAAACGTAAATGACAGTCACTAACTTCATTGATGTTATAAGAGCCATGTTAGCCAGTAGAGCGTCCACAGGCACTCTTGGGCCTCTTGTTTTTTTTCTTGGGATACCGATTTGTCCGTCCGTGGTCGTTAACTTCTGTCTCATTAGGACGATAGAGCCTTCATTTTTCGTCCGATCTTTACCAAACTCTACCAGATTGTTAATATCAATGAAAGCTCGGACAAGTTCGAAAACCAGCCAGATCGGACAAGTAACACTAGAGTTATGGTCCTTGATTTAGTTAAAAATGCTATATTGCTATATTTTGCCTCGTTAAGATGATAGGGCCTTCGTTTTTCATTCTATCTTTACCAAACTTTATCAGATTGTTAATATCAATGAAAGCTCGGACAAGTTCAAAAACCAGCCATATCGGAATAGTAACAGCGGAGTTATGGCTCTTGATTTAGTTAAAAATGCTATATTTTGCCTTGTTAAGATGATAGGGGCTTCATTGTTCATCCGATCTTTACCAAACTTTATCAGCTTGTTTATGTCATTGAAAGCTCGAATAAGTTTGAAAACCAGCCATTTCAAACAAGAAACAGCGGAGTTATGGGCCTTGATTTAGTTAAAAATGATATATTTTGCCTCGTTAAGACGATAGGGGCTTCATTGTTCATCTGATCTTTACCAAACTTTATCGGATTGTTAATATCAATGAAAGCTCAGACAAGTTTGAAAACCAAACATATCGGACCAGTAACAGCTTAGTTATGGCCCTTGATTTAGTTCAAAACGCTATATTTTGCCTCGTTAAGATGAGAGGGCCTTTATTTTTCATCCGATCGTTACCAAACCTTTTTTTTTTTAAATTTTTTTTTTAATTATTTTTTTAAATTATTAATTTCCTTTTTTTGTTATTTAATTTTTTTTTTTAAATTTTTTATTTGAAATATCTTTTTTTTAATTCTTTTTTTTTTTCAATTTTTTATTTTTATTTTTAATTTTTTAATTTTAATTATTTTTTTTTCATTAATTTTTTTTTTATTTTTTTTATATTATTTTTTTAATATTTGCTTTTAATTTTTTAATTTTTTTTTAGCTCTATGTTGGACCAGTCGGACCAGTCGGACCAGTAACAGAGGAGTTATGGCACTTGATTTAGTTAAAAACGCTATATTTTGCCTTGTTAATACTGTAGGGCCTTCATTTTTCATCTGATCTTTACCGAACTTTAACAGATTCTTTAGTTCTGGCCCTTGATTTAGTTCAAAAGCTGTTTTTTGCCCGAAACTTCCAAAAAAACGTAAATGACAGTCACTAACTTCATTGATGTTATAAGAGCCATGTTAGCCAGTAGAGCGTCCACAGGCCCTCTTGGGCCTCTTGTTTTTTTTCTTGGGATACCGATTTGTCCGTCCGTGGTCGTTAACTTTTGTCTCGTTAAGACGATAGAGCCTTCATTTTTCGTCCGATCTTTACCAAACTCTACCAGATTGTTAATATCAATAAACTCTCTGACAAGTTCGAAATCGAGCCAGATCGGACCAGTAACAGCAGAGTTGTGACCCTTGATTTAGTTAAAAATACTATATTTTGCCCCGTTAAGACGATAGGGCCTTCAGTTTTAATGTGATTTTTACTGACCTTTACCAGATTGTTAATATCAATGAAAGCTCGGACAAGTTCGAAAACTAGCCAGATCAGAATAGTAACAGTGGAGTTAAGGCCCTTGATTTAGTTAAAAATGGTACATAAGACGATAGGGCCTTCATTTTTCATCCGATATTTTTTAAAACTTTACCAGATTGTTGATATTAACGAAAGTACGGACGAGTTTGAAAACCACTTTTCCAGATTGTTGATATCAATGAAATATGGACAAGTTGGAAAACCAGCCAGATTGGACCATTTACACCGGAGTTATGGCCTTTGATTTTCTGAAATACATGTATGCTATAATTTTGCCTCGTTAACACGATAGGGCCTTCATTTTTTCCAGATTGTTGATGTCATGAAAGCTTGGACCAGTTTAATAACCAACCAAATTGGATTAGTAACACTGGAGTTAACTTTACCTGATTGTTATTATCAATGAAATCTTGGACAAGTTCGGATTTAAACAAACTTTTTAGGGATGATGAGTTCCAGGTCTAGTTGTGCATATCATTACCAAGTTCCGGTTGAATGATTTTTGGTAGAGTTATGGTTTTAATACACAAATGTTGTCTGGACTAGTTCTCAGGAAACTGTAGCCGAATTTCTGCATAAAGCCTAGTTGAATGATTTTTGGTAGAGTGGTCCTTTAAAGGTTTTAATACACAAACTTTGTCCAGACTAGTCTCTTCTGAACTCCTGGTTGGATAAACGAACCTTGTTAGGGATAATGAGTTCCAAGCCTAGTTGGGCATGTCATCGCCTTGTTCCGGTTGAATGATGGTACCAAGCCTAGTTGGGCATGTCATCACCTTGTTCCGGTTGAATGATAGTACCAAGCCTAGTTGGGCATGTCATCACCTTGTTCCGGTTGAATGATAGTACCAGGCCTAGTTGGGCATGTCATCACCTTGTTCCGGTTGAATGATAGTTTTGCAGAGTTATGGCCCTTTTAAGGTTTTCATACACAAACTTTGTTCAGACTAAATTAGTAATGGTGAACCTCTGGCTGGTTTTCAACGGAACTTGGCAGGGATGATCAGTACCAAGCCTAGTTATGTATGTCATTGCCATTTTCCGGTTGAATAATTTTTGACAGAGATATGGCCCCTTATACATAAACTTTATCTTTAACATGTAACCTTGTTACCTCTTGTTACATAAAGTCCGCTTTACTGAAATTATAGGCAATATGCCGAGAATGAAAAATGGGTCATATATTTGCCTTAAGATGCTCTCAAAAAACAATCCCTGGCCTATTACTTTCAAAGGTGAAATGTGTTTAGCAAAGGTAGTTCTAACAGTGTACCAAATTAAAAAAAAAATCTACATGCATTCATAGGAAATAACTAGGAAATGTCCTTAATGTGGACAAGGTCATCAGGTGAGCTATTCAGTGTCCATTTGGCCCTCTTGTGTTAATGTAGCTGCCTATATATTGTTATTTGATGATGTTGTATGTTTTAAATGATCATATCCTATATTGCTTTGTTCTTCTCTGTACGACACCGAATAATGGAACTGCCTTCTCAATTTCTGTAATCCGGTATGAAAATTGACAAGGCAATTCTGATTGCACACTGAGCTGAACCGAAAAGACAGAGAGATGATTCGATATTCATTTGTATATTTATTACACTAGTGTATTATGATACTTATGTCATGGCTTTATTACACTCCCACATTGAAATGTATGTGATAAATATTTATATATTGTCTTCAAAACTGATAAGGTCTGTGATAGTAGTTCTTAAGGTACAAGTTTATATGTAAAAATACTTCAAAATACTGATATTATCATTATTTCTGTCATTTTGACTCATGCCAGAATCTTTTACATTATTTTTATTTATTAAAAAAATGACATTAAAACTTGCACTGTTTTGTCATGTTTTGTGTCATTTATTTTCCAATGAAAACTATTTATCAACATTCAGTTATATGCCCTAGTGCAGGATAGGACACCATTGTCATTGTACCTGTAGCCAGTGTCAACCATTATGGGGTATATTTTGCAGAGAAATTGACATTGACTGATATATACATAGTCGTATGCTTATTATACCCCCGCCAACAAAGTTCAAGGTGGGGTATACTGGTTTGAGCTTGTCCGTCCGGCCGTTTGTAGACCAAAATCTTGTGTGCTTAACTCCCCTTATTCGTTTTAAGATGGATTGTTTTTATATTTGCCATGCTGATTAATCATGATCTTAAATGTCAGCGAAGAAAACGATTTTTGATGCGATCAGTTTTACACGAGTTATGGCCCTTTAACTTTTTTTATCTATATATATTATATAGGGGCCAAATTCTTCTGTGTCTTTAACGCCTCATACATGTTTTAATATTGTCCATGCTGATTAAGTATGATGTGAAGATGCTAGCGAAGAAAAATATTTTTGATTTAATCATTTTTACCTGAGTTATGGCGCTTTGATTTTCTTACCTATATTATATAAGGAAATCTCGTGTGTCTAACTCCTCATTCATTATTAGATGGATTGTTTAAATACTTGATATTCTCATTTACTATGATGTGAATATGTTAGTGAAGAAAAAGATATTTTTTCAGAAGTTATGACCCTTTGTAGTTTTAGCCAGTGGGAATCCTTTACTACCCATTCATTGGCCTATGGATTGTTTTTGTATATTTCTCATGATTCAGTTTAAAGTGAATGTTACCATAAAGGAAAATTTTATTGGTGCAATAAAGTGCAGGGGTCAAAGGGGCAGAGGCGGGGGGTATATTTGTCTGCCTTTAGCGACAATTCTAGCTTTGATATTTGTGTGTCATTATACCATATTGCATTGTTTAATTATGCATTTAATATATACGAGAATTACATATTAATACCTGACCAGTTTTGTTTACTGTTAATGAGCACACAGAAAATCTGTCCAGTGTGTGGCACTTCGGAAATTCCTTCCTTAACCCGCTAAGCATGACTATAGTAGCCTTAATTCACAGACTGATCAGAGTTTACCATGTCTGGCTGCTGATCAGTCATTTCCCCCAAAACACCTATTTGTCACATAAATGGAATGGTCCTAATTCAAAGAAAGGACAGTCCATTATGTATATGTAGGGGGTTAAGGGTTAATTACTGCTTAGTAAATTGTTTGTGCAATAAGTATTTATCCCCCTTTGATTATCCACCATTTTGGAGACATAATGTTAGCTATTTATTTATCAGGTGTGCAAATAATTCAATAAAATTGTACTTTAATAACAAAACCATTACTTTTTATGCTTCGCTGTTGCCGCTTTGTCCGTCCGTATATCTTGTCCGGAACATAACTCAAAAACTACTTAAGGAACTGCAATGAAACTTCAAACAATAATGGAGGGCAATGAGAGGAAGTGTAGAGCACAATAACCATAACTCTGTCTTTATTCATGTTAGAGTTATTGCCCTTTATAATTTTATACTTATAATTCTTATCCGGAGCATAACTCTAGTGGCTGGTGAGTCTTGAATATGATTCCTCCGGAGATAGCACCGAGCTATCCATGCCAGCCACGATTTATATGACAGGAGTTTTCCAGAAATTAAACTATGTAAACCGGACAAAACATAAGGCTCTTTAAGTGCCTTTGCATATTTTATATAAAACCAAAGCAATTATAATTCTGCTGTAAATATGGTCTGATATTAAGATTGTTTTATTGTGTCACCTGCGTAGCATTAGGGATGGCTTTGTCCGTCGTCCGTCATACTTTAACCTGCAACCTAACCTTGGCCATAACTTGAAAAGTTTTTGACATATGTTCATGAAACACACACATCTTCATCTTAACCTAAACAAGAGGCCCAAGTGGGCCTGTAGATGCTGTACTGGTATGATGTTGATTCAAAAACATAAACATGATAGAGGCCAACCCAAGAAACATGTTTCCTATATATAACTCTATGTAAACTTTGGGTTATCGTGGTGGCCATTTTGAATATTTGACGACAACAAAAAACACACACTTGATAGAGGCCAACAACAGGAACATGTATATGATATTTAACTAGAATGGAATAAGTGGTAATATGTTGTTTGATAAATGTCCTTAAATTTGACCTAAGTTTAGCCATGGTGGCCATCATGGATGACTGGAGGCCTCAAAAACACAAATCTGAGGGGGACTAACCCAAAGATCATTGTGATTAAGTTTCATCAAAATCCTTCAAGCGGTTTCAGAGAAGATGTCATTTTTAACGTTTTCCTATATAACTCTGTGTAAACTTTGGGTCGCTGTGTCGGCCATTTTGATTATTCGACGATAACGAAAAAACACAAACGTGATAGAGGCTAACCCAAGGAACATGTTTATGATATTTCACAAGAATGGAATAAGTGGTTTCGGGGGAGATTTTGTTTGAAATTTCCTTAAATTTGACCTAATTTTAGCCATGGTGGCCATCTTGGATGACTGGAGGCCTAGAAAACACAAATCTGAGGGGGACTAACCCAAAGATCATTGTGATTAAGTTTCATCAAAATCCTTCAAGCGGTTTCAGAGAAGATGTCATTTTTAACGTTTTCCTATATAACTCTGAGTAAACTTTGGGTCGCTGTGGCGGCCATTTTGATTATTCGACGATAACGAAAAAACACAAACTTGATAGAGGCTAACCCAAGGAACATGTTTATGATATTTCACAAGAATGGAATAAGTGGTTTCGGGGGAGATGTTGTTTGAAATTTCCTTAAATTTGACCTAATTTTAGCCATGGTGGCCATCTTGGATGACTGGAGGCCTCAAAAACACAAATCTGAGGGGGACTAACCCAAAGATCATTGTGATTAAGTTTCATCAAAATCCTTCAAGCGGTTTCAGAGATGTCATTTTTAAAGTTTTCCTATATAACTCTGTGTAAAATTTGGGTCGCTGTGGCGGCCATTTTGATTATTCGACGATAACGAAAAAACACAAACTTGATAGAGGCTAACCCAAGGAACATGTTTATGATATTTCACAAGAATGAAATAATTGGTTTCGGGGGAGATGTTGTTTGAAATTTCCTTAAATTTGACCTAATTTTAGCCATGGTGGCCATCTTGGATGACTGACAGCCACGAAAAACAAAATTCTGAGGGGGCCTATCCTAAAGATCATTGTAATGAAGTTTCATCAAAATCCTTCAAGAGGCTTCAGAGAAGATGTCATTTTTAACCTTTTCTTATATAACTCTATGTAAACTTTCGGTCGCCGTGGTGGCCATTTTATTTATTCGACGATAAAGAAAAACACAAACTTGATAGAGGCCAACCCAAGGAACAGGTATACGATATTTCACAAGAATGGAATAAGTGGTTTTGGAGGAGACGTCGTTTGAAATTTCCATAAATTTGACCTAGTTTTAGCCATGGCGGCCATCTTGGATGACTGACAGCCGCAAAAAACACAAATCGGAGAGGGACTATCCCAAAGATCATTGTGATTTAAGTTTCATCAAAATCCTTCAAGCGGTTTCAAAGAAGATGTCATTTTTAACGTTTTCCTATATAACTCTTTATGTAATTTTTGGGTCGCTGTGGCGGCCATTTTGATTATTCGACGATAAAGAAAAACACAAACTTGATAGAGGCAAACCCAAAGAACATGTTTATGATATTTCACAAGAATGGAATAAGTGGTTTCAGAGGAGATGTCGTTTGAAATTTCCTTAAATTTGACCTAATTTTAGCCATGGTGGCCATCTTGGATGACTGGCGGCCGCGAAAAAAGCAAATCTGAGGGGGACTATCATAAAGATCATTGTAATGAAGTGTCCTCAAAATCCTTCAAGCGGCATCAGAGGAGATGTCAATTTTATAAAATTGCTAACAGACAGATGGACGACGGACGAAAAGTGATCCCATAAGCTCGTCTGGCCTTTGGCCGGTAGAGCTAAAAATGCTGTTACACATGTCCAATACTCCGACTTTCATTTTGACCGAGTTAAGCCCCCTTTCATAAAACTTTAACCTGCAACCTAACCAAGCTCATAACTGGCCATAACCTAAGTAGTATTTGACCTATGTTCATGAAACTTCACACATGTATTCATCTTACCACACATAATATTGATACCATGACCAATAACTCTGACTTTCATTTCAGCAGAGTTATGCCCCTTTTCATAAAACCTTACCAAGCTCATAACTGGCCATAACTCGAAAAGTATTTGACATATGGTCATAAAACTTTACACACATATTCATCTTAACTGAAGGAATGGTGTTACACATGTCCAGTAACTCTTGTTATTGTTCAATTTGCACTTCCCCTATGTGGTTGCCGGGGTAGAATACAACCACTGCAAATCCCATTAGAGGCAGACCGCCCCTACACGTTTATTTTTGTTTTCATGCTCATTCAGTCTCCATCATGACACCGCTGTGAAAACGTGGCTCCATCGTAAATGGGGTGTCTACTATAGAATTTGCATGAACTCTGCAGTTCTGCAGGTTAGAAGTTTCTAGGCTCATTCTCCATATTTTATCTTGATGTAAATGGAGGATGAGCCTGGCACGTTCATTCCTGTTAGGCATCATATAACCATTCATGTGTAAAACCCAATTACTCTCACAAACTTCGTCAAAAATGAGTGAATTCTATGATGGTTTTATTTCACACAAAGTTTAGAGTATCTTAATATGACTAACAGTTGACTCAAAGCTTTATGATCATAAATTAGATTCCAACAGATTTGATTTAAAACTAGAAGATGTGTCCATGGGCTGTCCACCTTTAGCACTATCGGTCACATAAGAATGGACTTGACAAATAACTTGAATGTACGGACAAGGGTAACACTATATTGGCGGGGCATAAAAAAAATAAAAAACACTTTTTAAAAGTCTCATATTTACATTTATTGACAATGTCGGTGTCGTAGACAAGCAAAATTTAGATAACAGACATAAATAATAGTGTTAACAGTCAATACTATAGCTCTAATTAACAGATTATTGAAAGAAGAAACAAGAAAGTGATACATGTATAATATTATATTTATCTCTGATAAAACAATCTCCTATTTACAAAGCACATGTGGTATATAATACTCAACTATAGCATTAAAGGGACACTCGGCAACCTTAATTTTTTAAAAACTCACAGAGTCCCGTTAGTTCTTCTACATAACTTGCATTTGTTTAAAAATTAATAATAAGAATAGAGAAATTGTTTTTACAATATTATTAACTATTGATTATATTGCACCAATAAAATGCTTGATAAACTCAGTTGATAAACATCAAGAGTACCGTGCGTCCCTTTAATAAACAACAAAAGTAAGTGTTCACACTTTAATTCAGACAGGAAACTTGCAGCGTAAAAACTTGATACATGTATACCGATTCTGATCGGATGATTTGAGTCAACTTTTTTAATCCAATCATATCAATGTAACGTATTTGTTTCGATCATGACAGGTTTTCAAGTGTGTTATTCGGCATATATGTCGAGTTGTTGTATACTTTCATATTGTCCTATTTAATTCACATTGAGCTAATTGTTCGGTATTCTATGATACCAAGCGTTGACAAGGCCAGATAACGCTCGATGATCAGATACCAAGCATTGACAAGGCCCGATAACGCTCAATTATCAGGAACTACTTTCAGCCTTTAGAAATGGAAATGTATCAAGTGTCGACATGGTTTTCCAAGATTTTGTGAAATAAATTGACAAAATAATTGAAGTGTTCACTCACCAACTGATTGTAAATTATCCAATCAGAAAATTGATATTTTAAATAATGGTTCAATGGTTCAATGCAACACTGCTGTATCTTCTTCTTCTTCATGTATATGAAGTTAAAACAGTGCTGCGATCAACCTTCGAATAATCCATTACTCTGATCATTTTGAGCTAAACAATCATCCACACAAAATGAAAATGATAGAAAAAGTATGAATTCCATCCCATGCTATAGAAATAACAAGATTACAATGATTTGTATTTGTGTGGTGTTTTTACGTCATTTTCAACACATGTAAGGTTATATATGGTGGTTGATTTTTTTGGGATGGAGGCAGACCACCCACTTTTTCTGGGTAGAACCAGTACTGTACACCTCCCGCCATCCATTAAAGAATCGACACTTCCTCACTTACAAGTTAAGCTCTCAGTGGGATTCAAACCGGCAGTGGTGAGAAACGAAGCCAATTCGGCCACGGGGACTCTTGAAAAGTAATAATTATAATCAGATTATTTGTATTGATCAAAAACAATACGAAAACATAGAATAAAACTGTTATATCGCCATACAAATTCAATAATCTATAGTTCAAGGAAATGAATTTATATAAGTTATCATCGAAAGTTTATTTGCAAAACCTGTCCATATATTATTTGACATATTGTTCACCATATTTCTTGGATATAGTTTAAACCAATAACCTACAGCAACCGAACCAGAAAGTTGTGCGGATATATAGTGTGTTTCTTTTGCCAGCACTAAGTACAGTACAGGTTAAAATGTATATGTTTCTAATTTCAGGGTGAAATAACTTCAAATAATTATGTACCTGATATTTACCACAAAACACATGCCCTGCCTTGAAATCAGGTAGAAGGTGAATTAATCAAAAAAAAATAATACAACAATTTTCATCACCTTTTACATTGTTAAAAACAATTCTAACACGACCTCCGCAGTCTTTCATATAGACAAAGAAGAGAGACAGCTGTATTATATTCTACGATAAAACACAGCTGTTCCATTACTTCCCCGCATAGATTTCATCCGTTGGAAGCGCCACGTTACATGACGTCACTTGGTAAATGTACGTCACGAAGACAAACTCAGCAGTAATTTTAATGAAATGTTAATTAACAAGAAACTTGTCATGCTCCCAAACCGTGCACCCCCCCGATATAAACCCATCATATGCATCAGTACATACAACATTAATAAGCATCTTGAACAAGCTGAGAACGTTTGACGTCATACAGCGCAAGCTATATGACGTAAGCAAATGAATTAATTGTTTGTCACGTGACTACTAGTGTATTGAAACGTAGAACTTTGCATACGGGGCGCCCAATGGAACAGCCTGTAAACATAGCAGCCTGATTACCTTGACCTCCAAGATAATATATAGTGCCCCAACAATAGCGTAAATAATGGGTTTATTGTTGTGTTAGAATCGAAACAATAAATACGTACCTGTATTTTATCGGTGAATAAAATGCAATTAGTCGTTCGGATGCGAGTAATTAAATAACTCGTGCTAACGCACTCGAGATTTAATTACTACGCATCCGAACTCCTAACTGTATTTTATTCACCGATAAAACACAGGTACATATTTATTATTTCTCAAATAGATGCTATTTTCACTGATTAAAATACGATTTTAGTAATACTGCAAAAACAAAATATTAACAAGAGGTCAATGACCTTGAAGCTCTACTGATAGGTTTTGATAGCTAGATCAGCATTCCTGTAAAAGTTTCATAACAAGGATCAACATCATGTCATACTGATCATTTTAGAAAAAGTCTCATATCAATATCACTTATAGTTTTCAAGAAGTAGTCTCTACAAACTTGTATTTTGAAAATCTACTTTTAGCCATGGCGGCCATCTTGAATTTCCAGCCGACCTGAAATTTTGCTAGGATCAATTAGACATTAAGAGCAATATTTCTGCCAAGTTTCATGAAAATCCGTCAAGTAGTTTCAGAGAAGTAGTCGCTACAAGTTTTCATTATATAACTGTAAACAAAGATGTCCGCTGGCGGCCATGTTTAAAGTCAAATCAAAATAATTTTTGACAAGGACCAACAGCATGTCATACTGATCATTTTAGAAAAAAGTCCCATATCAATATCACTTATAGTTTTCAAGAAGTATTCGCTACAAACTTGTATTTTGAAAATCTATTTTTAGCCATGGTGGCCATCTTGAATTTCCGGCCGACCTGATATTTTGCTAGGATCAATTAGACATCAAGAGCAACATTCCTGTGAAGTTTCATGAAAATCCGTCGAGTAGTTACAGAGGAGTAGTCGCTACAAGTTTTTACTAGATAACTCTATGTAAACAAAGATGGCCGCTGACAGCCATGTTTAACATCGAATCAAAACAATTTTCAACAAGGACCAACACCATGTCATGCTGATCATTTTAGAAAAAATCCCATATCAATATCACTTATAGTTTTCAAGACGTAGTCACTACTCATGAAAATCCGTCAAGTAGTTTCAGAGGAGTAGTCGCTACAAGTTTTCATTATATAACTATGTAAACAAAGATGGCCACTGCAGCCATGTTTAACGTCGAATCAAAATAATTTTCGACACATATCAACATCTTGTCATACTGATCATTTTAGGAAAAGACGCATATCAATATCACTTACAGTTTTCAAGAAGTACTCGCTACAAACTTGTTTTTTGAAAATCTATTTTTAGCTGTGGCGGCCTACCTGAAATGTTGCTAGGATCATTTAGACATCAAGAGCAACATTCTTGTGAAGTTTCATGGAAATCCGTCGAGAAGTTTCAGAGGAGTAGTCGCTACAAGTTTTTACTAAATAACTCTATGTAAACAAAGATGGCCACTGGCAGCCATGTTTAACGTCGAATCAAAATGATTTTCGACAAGGACCAACATCATGTCATGCTGATCATTTTAGAAAAAGTCCCATATCAATATCACTTAAGAGTTTTCAAGAAGTAGTCGCTACAAACTTGCTTTTTAAAAAACTATTTTTAGATTTGGTGGCCATCTTGGATTTCACATCAACATGAATTTTTGCTAGGATCAACTAGACTTCATGGGCAACATTTCTGTAAAGTTTCATGAAAATCCATTCAGTAGTTTCAGAGAAGTAGTCGCTACAAAAAAAAGTTTACGGACAGACAGACGGACGCCGCACCACGGCATAAGCTCTGCTGATCTCTGATCAGTAGAGCTAAAAATATAATATATATAAAGTATTTTGATACTGTTTTTGCTTAAAGGGGTTGATGCACTATTTTCAAACAAGATTTATTTAAAAGGACTCTGAAAAACTTGCAAAAAGCTGAAAGAATTATCAAAATCCCATGAAAAGTAAACTAGATATGACCTACTGAAAATTTGCATAAAGAACATAAATGTAGATGGCCATCTTTTTTTGTTTGAAAATAGTGCCTTTAAACTATAAATTTGGTTAAAGTGCACAAAATAACAACAGGGAACCAGAATTATCTTCTTGGTCACCACTTAAACCTCGCAAACTTGATTATACCATAATGCTGATTTCCAGTATGACTGTTAAAAAGAATAATTATGGAAACCTGTTATGCCATGATATCAAGTCAAGACATTTTGACCAAAAATATGTCAGTAACTGTAATTGTAATTATTCTCTGTGCCCTCATTGATCCCAGTCATAATCAAAATTATCTGATTTGATATCAAGCATGTCGAGTGGGTTACAATTTTACCTTCTGACATGCATGTCTACATGTAAAAACAAAAAGAATACGCCCATCAGATACTGCCATATTAATTTAAATGAAAAAAGGGCTGCATTATTATTTTACTTTGTAGATTATGTTTAACGTTCACGTTGTTCTATACAAAAGGTGCCCTGGTCACAATCACTTCATAATGATAATGTCTTATGCTAATACAGAAAGGTTTCAATCAACGTCTTACACTTAACAAATGACACATTACAATTCACATTAAAGTAGCTATCGTGCCAACAACAACCAAATTTTACAAAATAAGTACACCATTTCTAAACCTACTAAAGACAAGGTATATATATAACTTGCATATATATTCAGAATCTGAACTATATAGACACAATATAAACAGCTTTAACCAGCCAGGCTAAACCCCGAAACTGTAAGGTTGAATTAAAAGTTACTAACTCATTATTCATTTTACGCATATTCAATCACGGTATTTTGAGAACCTGTTTAATAAATCTTTACTTTTAGATCAGTCAGCACATATGCATTATTATATGTCCTGAACACCGGGATACACTTTTGATAAACAGTTGTGTCGTGTAATTTTGCAGTTATTTGGCAGGATAGCTACTTAACAATTCACACTATAATCTCAGCCCGTAGCAGAAGACAACAAACTTAACAAGTTATAAGTATTAAGCTGAAGTGAACAAACAAGAGTAAGAATATAATGATATAGAATTGAATTGAATTGAATTGGGGTTTTAAGGCGCACCAACACATGAAAAGGTTATATGGCGCCTAAAAGGCATGAACATGCCAGGCTCATCTTCCATGTACATCGAGATAAAATATGGAGAATGGGCCTAGAACCTTCTCACCCTGAACTGCAGAGTTGCTGCAAATTCTATCGTAGGAACTCCATTTACGCTGGTAATGATATAGAAATAGGAAGCATATTTTGACAGGATACACAAGTTTGAGAATTGGCTGTTTCAGTATTGATGGAATGATACTTCTATTTGTTACAAAATCATCGACAAATATTGCAAAGCTGAGTCTCCAGTAACCAAGGTAATTTGATAGCCACTCTAATTATATGTAAAAGGTGTTTTAATGTTGTTGTTTTTAATGGGTGTGTACAGCACCCACAATATGTCCAGTAGTCTAGATCATCTGCGATGCTTGCTTGTTTTCAAGGCAAACATCTAGAACAGTTCTAAACAAAGTTTCACTTTTGCCGAGATTTTGGTAACGTTTCTGATTGGCTGAGACAGAAACGCCTGCTATCCAAGATATACAGAAGAAAGACAATAAATTTATAAATAAACGAAGAGGGAAACTTCATCATTATATCGATGAACTAAATCTAGTATTGATATAATGATGAAGTTTCCCTCTTTGTTTCTGCGGATGGTCAGAAGCATATTAATCAGACAATAATAATTACGGCCATATGCTTGACTATGGTCACATGCTTGACTACGGTCACATGCTTGACTACGGTCACGTGCTTGACCCGTTTCAAATTTATTTCTGCACATAGGGTCAAGAAGTTTGTATTTACAATCAAGCGTCAAAGATGATCAAGACTTTTGTCCAGAATAAATCTTAATTTATGTTCATATAAAAAAGCACTGAACAGACAGTTCACATATAAAGCACTGAACAGACAAACAGAAAAGCATTTAATATGACTATAATCAAAAACTAAAAATGTTTAAGGTTAAAATGCTGTTTAAATTAAAAAACATATTTAAAGACAAAATGTTTTTAAAATGAAATTAAACAAAAAGACAAAATAGTACTAATAGACTGTATGACAGTATCAATATAAACTGTGTTACAATAGACTGTATTACAACTGACTGTGTATTACAATAGACTGAATTACAACAGCTGTGTATTACAACATACTGTATATTACAATAGACTGTATTACAATATACAATATTTCAAAATACTGTATTTCAGTATACCATATTACAACATACTGTATAGAAATAAACTGTATTGCACTATACTGTATTACAATAGACTGTATAACAATACACTGTCTTACATTAGACTGTATTAACAAAAGACTGATTATAATAGAATGTAATTACAGTAGACTGTAAACAGTCTATGAAATCATTTTAGAATAGTTTTATATTTAGAATTTTGTGATTCTTTTATTTCAAGAAAAATGCATTACTCAGCGAGAGATACACAGTCTAAATCTCTTTTTTACTGTAGTGTATAGACTCAATCACTTTTAGAACCGGTTGAGTGAAAAGATGTGACATCACAGTAGTAGAAAGTGACATCATAATACCAGGAAGTGATGTCATAATACCAGAAAGTGATGTTAGGATAGAAGCAATTAAATTTTAATTACCGGTAATGTTTAATTGTTTTTTCATAAGAATGAAGCATTCTGATTGGTATAATTTAGCAAAAATGGAGAGATTGAATTGGTTCTTAGAACATATTTTATTATTTCACATGTTTTCTTATAAGAGGCTTTTGTTTAATTTCAAAAATTCAAAGCATGTATTGCTCTGTGTGTGAACACGGACCTGAGTGTATTCATGAATTATTATAGCGGGAAAAACAAAAGGCACTGCCGGTCAGTGCAGTAAACCATCTGTTAAGAGATACAAGCTTACAAACAAAAATTTAACCAAACTTTCCCAAGTATAGAAGGGGCATAATTTTTTTTAAATAAAAGTATGAGTTATAAAACCTGGCTCTATGATGTTGTCAAATGATGCTGAATAAATGTTTAAAGGTTCAATCCATTATGTAAAGTGTTTTTTAAGATTAACCAGGGGTGCAGATGACGGTCAAGTCATCAAAAACAGACCCACTAAAAACCCAGAATAAAACAATGATACATTTATGATTAACAAAATAGTATAAGTACCTGTATATAAGAAACTATCTAAGGTTACATTATGTATGTTACATATATAAAACATAATTTGTATAATACACCTAATATAGGAGGTGCAGTCAGTATGTTCCGACACAAATTCCATGTTTTCTGTTCAAATTTGAACCAAATACTCACTTCATTGTATTCCATAAAACCTTTGCTTGTAGATGATTAAAATGAAGTTTATCCGCTATTAAAGGGACACACGGCAATCTTGAAGTTTTTATCAATCATTAAAAATAGCATCTATTTATTAATCCAGTATATTATATTAATCTAGAGTACATTTTGAAATGCATACCGACACTTTCTATTAATACAAAAACTAGATGGGTGTTCCGCAGAACACATGTGTCGCCTGTCAGCGCTTTGTCAGTATAACAATGTTTTTGGACCCAGATAAATAACCTTGAAAAATTGGCCTGACTGTTTTCGTGAAGAAAAAATAGAGTATTTAACCTGTATAACCTTCAGTGTGACCTTGACCTTTACATTTTAGTATGATCATGTCGTTTTGGTCATGATGAGTACATATATTGACAGTTTGATGAAGAAATATCAAGAAATGAGGAATTTATAGCCAACCTTAAGTTTTTATGAAGAAAAAAATGAGTATTTAACCCATATGACCTTCAGTGTGACCTTGACCTTTATATTTTAGTATGTCATGTCGTTGTCATGACGAGTATGTATTGAAAGTTTGATGAAGAAATATCAGGAAATGACAAAGTCTTAGCCAACGTTAAGTTAAATTATATAATGATCTTCAGTGTGACCTTGACCTTTATATATTCATATGGTGATGTCAATGTTATCATGATGAGTATATATTGAAAGTTTTGTGTGACCTTCAGGCTTGACCTTTATATTTTAGTATGGTCGTGTCGATGTTGTCATGATGAGTAATTATTGAAAGTATCTTGATGAAGAAATATCAAGAATTGAGAAAGTTATAGCCAATGTTAAGTTTTCGTGATGGACTGAGGGACGACAAAGTGATCTTCGAAAGGCGACACAAAAAAAAAAAAAAGAGTACAAAATTATTATTGATGTCACCAAAAACATTGACCTGAATTTTACCCAATTCCTCTAAAACATAATTTTATTTATGTCACTTTTTTTGGACATAAACATAATTAAGCCAGCAGAAACATGTACCTGTGTATGTACAAAAATCCTGTTCTTCTTTTCTACAAAAATGTATTTAAAAATATTAGCACTGAAAAATTAATCTCATGACTTTGTAATATTGTAATAAAAAATTTAACAGGGTATCAGTAAAACTTTTCTAAAACATATCAGTATATACATGTAATAACAAGATGCTTAACATGGTATTGCTTCAACATGCCATTTCTAGACTTGTATGATGAAGAACATCTGCAATTCTAATAACAAGATATTTGACACGGTATTGCTTCAACATGCCATTTCTAGACTTGTATGATGAAGAACATCTGCAACTCTAATAACAAGATATTTAACACGGTATTGCGTCAACATGCCATTTCTAGACTTGTATGATGAAGAACATCTGCAACTCTAATAACAAGATATTTAACAAGGTATTGTTTCAACATGCCATTTCTAGACTTGTATGATGAAGAACATCTGCAGTTCTAATAACAAGATATTTAACAAGGTATTGCTTCAACATACCATTTCTAGACTTGTATGATGAAGAACATCTGCAGTTCTAATAACAAGATATTTAACACGGTATTGCTTCAACATGCCATTTCTAGACTTGTAATAAGTTGTATGATGAAGAATATCTGCCATTTCTAGACTTGTATGATGAAGAACATCTGCAACTCTAATAACAAGATATTTAACACGGTATTGCGTCAACATGCCATTTCTAGACTTGTATGATGAAGAACATCTGCAGTTCTAATAACAAGATATTTAACAAGGTATTGCTTCAACATACCATTTCTAGACTTGTATGATGAAGAACATCTGCAGTTCTAATAACAAGATATTTAACAAGGTATTGCTTCAACATACCATTTCTAGACTTGTATGATGAAGAACATCTGCAGTTCTAATAACAAGATATTTAACATGGTATTGCTTCAACATGCCATTTCTAGACTTGTATGATGAAGAACATCTGCAACTCTAATAACAAGATATTTAACACGGTATTGCATCAACATGCCATTTCTAGACTTGTTTGATGAAGAACATCTGCAACTCTAATAACAAGATATTTAACACGGTATTGCATCAACATGCCATTTCTAGACTTGTATGATGAAGAACATCTGCAGTTCTAATAACAAAATATTTAACACGGTATTGCTTCAACATGCCATTTCTAGACTTGTAATAAGTTGTATGATGAAGAATATCTGCCATTTCTAGACTTGTAAGACGAAGAACATCTGCAATTCTTAAATAACAATTTCATATTTATTTCCAGATTTTTCTGCAAGGCCATTATTTTTTGATAATTCTTTTTACGTCGAGAACCCTCCTACGACAAAACAAAATTAGGAATTTTGTTTTTCCTTAGGGAGTTTGATAGAGCATTGTGTGTGTTTTTTTTTATACCTCCTCCCTGATTTTAATTGAACATCTCATTCTCCTTTCCTTTCCAAAGAATAAAAAATAACTTTTCCAAACTGTTTTGAATTTTTTCCCCCCTCCTCTTACAGAAATACTTTGTCTTGATTGTTCATAAAATTCATAATAAAATATTGGCCTAATGCTATATGTGTGATAACTCCTGCTATGACAAATAGTTTCTATTTCAGTGTTTAATATGCAAATGTTAAATATGCTTGTCGTAACATGTATGTCACTGGCTACATAGCTGCTCTTCTGTGTTACATATATACATGTACTTATGTTTTTCATGTCAGTTCAATGTTTCATAGCTTGTGTTGTTTGTTTTAATTATGTCTTGCTGACTTTAAATTTACTTGACTTGCAGTGACTGTTACTGTCATGTACAGTATGAATTGAACTGGGTTTGAAGATGCACATATACACGTACATGAAAAGGTCATAACAGAAATGAACATTCCAGAATCGCCCTCCATTTACATCAAGTATCTTTTTTATTTAGATTTCAACCTGCTCCCCTGAAGAATTGTAGAGTAGCTGCAATTTTGTCATTATCACCCACAGATGCTGAAGCCACGAGAATTGGATAGTCTGACAACTTATTATGGGTCCTTAAAATCTATTTCGGGCCACTCCAGTTTGACCCAAGCCCGGACTATAACACAGATTGCTGGAGCGCTGGCCATGTTGCATCTTTACCTGCCACGTGACTCATACTGCACGGGGAGTGAGTGCACAATGGATGCCGCTGACCAAATGTAACGAGCATGACAAATAATAACGAAATGCATACAACAGCCTTAAAGGCCACATTCAATGGCGATAGGCCTCGACTTGTACACAATACAAACGTACCTTGAATGTAACTTGTAATAATGATTTTGCCAGAAATTGGTTCTAATTGCAAGTACACAAGTGTTAGAATTTGAAACATTGTGTATTGTGTATTGTGGACTTGCATTACTTCATGCATCAGGAAATATTGTATCACATGCATCACAAGCTTGTATTTCTTGAAGCACCGGTAAACAGTTCCATGTGCATCATGCGCTTGCATTACTTCATGAATCGGTACACATGGTGCCACTTGCATCATCGTACACATGGTGCCACGTGCATCGTACACATGGTGCCACGTGCATCATCGTACACATGGTGCCACGTGCATCATCGTAAACATGGTGCCACGTGCATCATCGTACACATTGTGCCACGTGTATCATTAACATCATGTCATGTGCATCATGCACTAACATTACTCATACTGCATGCATCAGTAAACTTTGTGACACATGCATTGTGTGCCTGCATTACTTCTGTTCATGCATCAGTATACATTGTTTCATGTGCATTGTGTGCCTGCATTATTTCATGCATCAGTAAATGCTGTATCACGTGCATCGCGTGCTTGCATTACTTCTGTTTATGCATCAGTATACATTCAGGGCTCGCACTGGGATGCGCAAATGGCGCCAAATGCGCATAAGAATGAAATGTGGCGCAAGAAAAAACAAATTTGCGAAAGTGTTTTGCGCATAAGAATCAAAATCTTTTTTTTCAATTACACAAGCATTTTCGACCCAGATAAAGATGGGTACAGCGTTAATTATTTCTACAGAGGACACTCAAGCGTAAAAAAATCGGTACCCAGTCTAACACGCATCTTGCGCATGACCGATTACTGTAAAAATTGACTATTGGACCACAGTGACCAGTGTCTCAATAAACATCCTGTAATCCTGTCCCAAGCCCCCAGCTGTCAAATACCTACATGTTTGCTAATTAGTGTTTGTTAGTTTGATAATTGGCATGACCATAGTCCAATAATCACACCTCGAGTACACAGCCAAGATTGCAGGATCTAATTACAAATGCAGCCAATCAGAAACGGTGTTATTTATCCACATATGCGTTAAGCCAATCAGAGAATCCGTTGCATTTACTAAACAGAATGCTACTTTCACTTTTTAAACACCTAATTAATCGACCAAGTTTACTGTACTGATCATTTGACCATTGTCAGTATATTTGTTTTATAACTGTTTCAATTAAAAGTATAACTAACAGAATTATTGTTATTTTTTTCTTTTATTCTTTCTTGATCACATGCTAGTCACATGACCAACACAGAAATTCAAAATGGCGGCCGACAGAGTAAACAAGATCGTTTTTCATAGTTGTAAGTTTATAAATGTATACACACTTTGCTGGATGATTTTCTTCCTATAATTACGAGGTTTTGTAAGAATAATTTGTCCTATAACAGTTCAACCCCACATTTAACCAAAATTTAAATTATTTGTTTTTGTTTTGCTGTTTCTCTGTTTTTGTTATTACATAATACCTCAGTCACACATAAAACCTCTGCTATCTATCTATGACTCAATCATACACTAGATGCTTGATTTACATGATTATAAACTACCTTACAGTGTACTGAACAGATAATTTGCATGAGAAATAAAACAATATCTTGTTAAAATGAAAAGTAAAACTTTTGTCTATTTTCAAAGTGTAATCATTTTTTTATCTAGAAAAAAGGTTACCTAAAGAGATCTAAAAAATCAAACATTTCAGTGGGCACTCACTCCTTTTTAATTGAAACTGGCCATTGTGAGCACTGACAAATTTGTGCCAATATGAAAATATTTCGCTCCAATGTTTTCAATTTGGCTCTATTTTTTTTTCATTTGGCGAAAGTAGTTGCGCAAAGAAAAAAATAGCCAGTGCAAGCCCCGACATTGTGACACATGCATCGTGTGCTTGCATTACTTCTGTTCATGCATCAGTTAACACTGTGTCATGTGCATCTCATGCTTTCATTACGTCTGTCCGTGCATCAGTTATACATTGTTTCATGCATCAATAAAGACTGTGTCACGTGCATCTCTTGCTTGCATTACTTCTGTTCATATATCAGTAAACACTGTGTCACGTGCATCCCGTGCTTGCATTATTTCTGTTCATGCATCAGTACACACTGTTCCATGTGTATCGTGTGTCTGCATTATTTCATGCATCAGTAAACATTAATTTGTAGATATAAGACTTAAAAAGTGTGTTTAAACAAAAAAGATATTTCATTATTTTAAGAGATATCCTAATATAGATTTTCTGTTTAATATTAATCATACATGTATATGTTATCAATGTCTCAAAGAAATAACATATTTGTGTTTATCACATAAACATAAAATGGTCTCTGTTATTGTTATAAAGCTGTGCCCTAAATATCCTAATATGCTAGTGGAATAACTTAATGGCAATTACGTCATGTTATTTAGGTACTTTCCAATATACCGAGTTAAGTGATAAAATTTCACATTCATGCTAATTTATTACTGAATTAATTAATCTCATTGGCACAAATGATGATGCTTGGCATTTCATCGCATCATAAACAATTTGTATCATTTTTGCCAACTCTTAAAAGTTCAATAATAAATATTCACAAATGTAAGATTCTCTATTTATGATTACACATTTAACAATTCCTGGCGCATGTTACTTGTATCTGTTAAAACTTAGTCACTGTTCACGTATTTGATCAATTAACTGCACAGATGGCAAAATTTTCTGTTTAAAAAAATATATATTATGGCTACAAATTACAGTCATCTAGCATGCTCTGATTAACTTGTAAAAAATTGCTCCATACCCTTAAAACATTTAATTTTGTTTCTAGAACAATTCTCAACTAGAACTTTAACTGAAGGTGATGAATATCCCCACTTTCTGATCAGCTGTTATGTGTATATGAAGTTTGGGAACAACCCATTCAAAACTGTTTGAGGAATGTAAGTAATAACAAGAGGTCAATGACCTTGAAGCTCTACTGATTGATTTTGATTTCAGGAAGTAGTCGCTACAAACTTGTTTTTTGAAAAATTATTTTTAGCCGTGGCGGCCATCTTGAATTTCCGGCCGACCTGATATTTTGCTAGGATCAATTAGACATCAAGAGCAACATTCCTGTGAAGTTCATGAAAATCCGTCAAGTAGTTTCAGAGGAGTAGTCGCTACAAGTTTTCATTATATAATTCTATGTAAACAAAGATGGCCGCTGACAGCCATGTTTAACATCTAATCAAAATGATTTTTGACAAGGACCAACATCATGTAATGCTGATCATCTTAGAAAAAGTCCCATATCAATATCACTTATAGTTTTCAAGAAGTAGTCGCTACAAACTTGCATTTTGAAAATCTATTTTTAGCCATGGCGGCCATCTTGAATTTCCAGCCGACCTGAAATTTTGCTAGGATCAATTAGACATCAAGAGCAACATTTCTGTGAAGTTTCATGAAAATCCGTCAAGTAGTTTCAGAGGAGTAGTCGCTACAAGTTTTAATTATATAACTCTATGTAAACAAAGATGGCCACTGGCAGCCATGTTTAATGTCGAATCAAAATAATGTTCGACTCGGATAACCATCATGTCATGCTGATCATTTTAGAAAAAGTCCCATATCAATATCACTTATAGTTTTCAAGAAGTAGTCGCTACAAACTTGTATTTTGAAAATCTATTTTTAGCCATGGCGGCCATCTTGAATTTCCGGCCGACCTGAAATTTTGCTAGGATCAGTAAGACATTAAGAGCAACATTCCTGTGAAGTTTCATAAAAATCCGTCAAGTAGTTTCAGAGGAGTAGTCGCTACAAGTTTTTACTATATAACTCTATGTAAACAAAGATGGACGCTGGCAGCCATGTTTAACGTCAAATCGAAACGATTTTCGACAAGGACCAACATCATGTCATGCTGATCATTTTAGAAAAAGTCCCATATCAATATCACTTATAGTTTTCAAGAAGTAGTCGCTACAAACTTGAATTTAAAAAATCTATTTTTAGTTTTGGCGGCCATCTTGGATTTCACATCAACATGAATTTTTGCTAGGATCAACTAGACTTCATGGGCAACATTTCTGTAAAGTTTTTATGAATATCCATCCAGTAGTTTCAGAGGAGTAGTCGCTACAAATAAAAGTTAACGGACGGACGGACGGACAGACGGACGGACAACGGACGCCGCACCACGGCATAAGCTCTGCTGATCTCTGATCAGTAGAGCTAAAAATGTGTTTATTGTAGATATAACTTCGTAAAAGCGGGAGTATAAATATATGGTGCTGTACCGTGCTGAGCTATTTACAAGCATTATTGTCATTTGATCATTTATTTTATTTTTTTCTCCGAATTCTCAACAATATATTCAAAGGACTAGGTATGATAAGGGACAAAATTGGCCCCCAATATTGAAAGTTTTAATGCACAAGTTTTGAACATCTAATTTAGCTACAAATAAACTGAATCAATATTAAAACTCATTACAAGTACTCTAAATGAGTTTAAGAGCCCCACAAACAAGGCCTTTACTTTCAAAAAATGACATTTTTGTTCATTTTCAGCAGTTTTCGATCAGTTTTTGGTCTTAGAAATACAGAGCGCACCCTCCAGCACAGCTGATTTTTTGTTGAAACAGGTACTTGATAGGGATGCATCATTAGCCAAAAAACTGTGTGTGCTCGGAGGTGCGCTCTATATTTTTAGGATCAAAATCTTGCCCAGAAAGGTCCAAAATCTACAAAATATAACACAATTACCAAAAATACCGTTTTTTGAGACCCTAGTAAATCTTCTAGATAAATAAAATAAATAAAAATATATTTTGAAGATAGAATATGATCAATTTACTTCAATATGCACAACAGATTATATGTAAATATTATTTTGTTGCATTTTGAATATATTGGGGGCCAAAATACCCCCTTATCATACCTTGTCCTTTAGCATAAAAAATATTGACATTTTGTATGCAATCAATAAACTTCTGTGCTATTATTTGGTCAAATACTAGACAATATCCTGGCCTTTCGATAATAGCCAGTCTACGAGTGATTTACCCTTCTATTTTGTTTAGCTGACCGGCTCCTTTTAGCAGTCCCCAATACAATAACAAAACTCTAAAGCACCCGCCTACTTTGAAAACATTCCCTGCAACTCAAAAACAAAGAAAAAGTCTCGAATATCCATCTAATTATTGTAAATTAGATTTATCACTGAAGCGCACATCCTGACCCTGCTTGTGTTCCCCTTGGTGGACTGTCCATAAGATTTAAACTTGGTTGTGTCCCTTTGTATCGCCGGTGTTTACGAGTTGCACCAGATGAAATTTGTCCGAGAAGGAAGCCCACAGGGTTGAGTAAACCTAACTGGTCTACCATGGCATTTCTAGAATTGTATTCCTCCAGATTGTCTGTATCATCGATACTTACATTTATATTTGGAAGATTCCACAATAAAACGTCATTGTTGGGGAGCTTTAAAGACGACTCCCATTCAGCCTTGACCTCATCTAGGTTTAAAGTACCTCTTTTTACCTGAGATTTGAACACCGACAGTGGTTTAATGACTATGCGAGTTTGATCATCCCTTAGATGTCCACAATATTCACAGACGCGACCACTGTCTGAGCAAGCATCACACGTGTCACAGTGCCAGTAACGCCACGTGTTACAATTCCGACACTGTGAGCAGTGCTGATCATGCCCCATCTGACCCACTTCTTTCGAACAGAACGAGAAATAAACTACGTTGCTACACCTGGATGAGATCAGACCTCCTACCGTCATCGCATCTATATTGCCGTCAAGCACGGCAGACATGTCAAAATCACTTTCACAGAAACCATATAATCTAGGCAACACTTTACCTTCAAGAAGTTTGTTTAATTCCATAGCACTATGACATGAATAATTCACATAATCTCTAAAACAGGTTGACAACCCCTGATCCAGTTTAATCTCCAAACTTGTGTTGGTATTGCATCCTATGCCCGTACCATTATCTTCTGGTATTTCAATATAATCTACATAGTCATCTCCTATAATTCCGTGATCTAAGAGAACGCCTAATATTTCTGCACGCAAGTAATTACAATCTACACTTGAAGTTCGAGAGCGTTTGGAACTATTCCTTGTCGTCGGTGATGACTGCATTGTAGGGGATTTTCCTAAGTTTTCAGAATCATGGCCTAGGTTGTCAAAACCATTTGCGGAATTTGTAGAATTTCCCCCCAATTCAACCAGCAATGCTTTTTCAATACCCGTTTCATAAATGACCTCCAAATCATGACTTCCAGCCAGAATAAGAGCCATAAGTTCATTTAACTCTGATACGAGCCCGCCTATGTGTACAAATTCTGATGATCTTGTTCCACATGCTGTAAAGAAGCTTTCCCTCCGTCTCCATTTATTCTTTTCTTCCGCGCTCGTGTGTACCCATCTTTGAAAGAAGACCGGTTTCTCAGTGACCTCGAGAATTAGACAACCTTCTTTCTGATCCCCAAATGGAGTGTACAAGTACAGCTGAACCACTTTATGCAGATTCACATCAAATCGCAATTGCCTTGAAACTTCAAACTGTTCCATATTCTCGATGATGTCATTTGCCAAGTCTTCTGACAATTTTGATTGCTGTAAGCATTTTATTCCCTCCGGAGAGAAATTGGGCTGAAACTGAAACAAGCTAAATCCAAGAGTGTGTTGTATCGGATTAACCGTCACAACAAACTGACCTTCCCAACTGGCGGTAAGGATGTTGTTGCCAACCTTGACGGCCCACACCATACTATGTGGTAAATGCTGTTCCACCTGATACGAGCTCAAGTTTTGTTCATCGTCGACACTTGTAGATTTGTTGCCTTGCTGCAAGTCTTTTATTGCATTTTCCGAATTATTCAATGCTTTTTTGAAAGCGGAAATCACTTTTCCTGCCCCCTGTACATAGCTTGATGGGAATGGATTTGATGTTACGGTATTTTTGCCGAGGGAGTTTATCAAACTGGAAGTTGAAATAACCTTTTGGCAAAAGGCTGTCTCTTTTTCCTGGGATCTTGGAAACGATAAGCAAAATGATTCAAACAGAACAGTGGAGCGCAAGTTATCCATAAGCGTAGTGACTAGAGTGTTCCTGGCACTAGAGTCTAAAACATTTCCATCATTATGAGATCTTGCACTATTTTCTCGACTTTGAAATTGCGCCGGACTATTTTCGGACAACAATATAGATGCAACTGTTTTTGAGTGGCCACCCAAGTCCATGGACTTTTTCTTACGTGATCTTACTCGTCCTGGCCGCTGTGTTTCAGAACGTCGTTTCTTACTGCTGGTGCTTTGGGTTTCCTCCGCCAGATTGGAATACATTTGTGATTTGTACAGAGTTTCGGGGCTCCATTCCGTGTTCAATATTTGCTGAGTTATCTCCCTTGATTGATTATGAATTTCCGTATTCGTGAGTCCCAGTAACGGAGGGAGCATCTGGGCATTATTAAATGTCTGCTGACCACTGTGATATTGTTGTTGTCCAGGCTGCTGACCAAATAAAGCAAAACTGGACTGGTCAACGTTGCTGGAAGCAGTAGATGTATTCATGGAATTGTAATAGTTCCAGTCTGCGATACAGGTATTCGGGGGGAACGGAATGTCAAGCGTCTGCGAGGTAACATTCCCCATATGCTCACTGTACTCAAGTTTTTCCTTTTTGATGCTCATATTGGCTCCCATGGCGTCAATGTTATTTAACATATGCACGTAACCCATACTGTCGGTATTATTCTTGTACATTTCATGGGCAGTGGGATATCCTGGTATATGTGCATCGTAAATATTGTTTGGGTTTTGCACATTTTGCACATTTTGCACATTATCCATATTGCCATAATAAGGGGACAGTGTGAGTTGTGGTGTTTTCATCCCATTGAACGAGCTATTTTCACCGTAGCAGAGTGGATCAACATTGATGTAAGACCGAGAGTGCATGTTATTTTCCAGCTGATATTGCGTTGTTTGTCTGACCCCAGGATATATGCCCGGGTCATTCACATTCATCAGACAGTCGGAGCCTGTCATGTCCCCATCAGCCACGAGCTCAGCAAGTTTGTGGCTGCCCCCATTCATGCTGTACATGTGGAGGCTCCCAGAGTCCCTGAGCGGGGAGGACCCTTCTTCCGCCATCTGAAATATAAGGGTAATTTCTGTTAAATGTTTATTAATTTAGGTTTTCAATAGCTTTATATTTGTAAATCACCTGACAGACATTAGCCAGTTTGGTAATGTCCAAAATCTTTTGGATGGCTATGCAACCGTGTATATTATAACAGTTTTGCAACCTTTATATTGGCTGTGCAACCTTTATATATATATGCAAACTAAATGCAACCATTATATTGGCTATGCAACCTATATATTTATATGCAAACTAAATATATATTGGTTATGCAACCTTTATATTGGCTATGCAACCTTTATATTGGTTATGCAACCTTTATATACTGGCTATATACTGGCTATATACTGGCTATATATTTTTATTAACTTTTGCTTAAATAAAGTACTTGACCTTTGACACTGTGACCTTAAAAAAACAAGAGGCCCAAGAGGGCCTGTGGACGCTCTACTGGCTAACATGGCTCTTATAACATCAATGAAGCGAGTGACTGCCATTTACGTTTTTTTGAAAGTTTCGGGCAAAAAACAGCTTTTGAACTTAATCAAGGGCCATAACTAAAGAATCTGTTAAAGTTCGGTAAAGATCAGATGAAAAATGAAGGCCCTACCGTATTAACGAGGCAAAATATAGCCATAACTCCTCTGTTACTGGTCCGACTGGTCCAACATAGAGATAAAAAAAAATGAAATGAAAAAATTAAAAACAAATAATTCCAATTCTTTTTTTCAAAAATTAAAAAAAAATAATTAAAAACAATAATAAAAAAATAAAAAGTTTGGTATCGATCGGATGAAAAATGAAGGCCCTCTCGTCTTAACGAGGCAAAATATAGCGTTTTGAACTAAAACAAGGGCCATAACTAAGCTGTTACTGGTCCCATATGTTTGGTTTCCGAACTTGTCCGAGCTTTCATTGATATTAACAATCTGATCAAGTTTGGTAAAGATCGGACGAACAATGAAGCCCATATCGTCTTAACGAGGCAAAATATAACATTTTTAACTAAATCAAGGGCCATAACTCCACTGTTACTATTCCGATATGGCTGGTTTTCGAACTTGTCCGAGCTTTCATTGATATTAACAATCTGATCAAGTTTGGTAAAGATCGGATGAACAATGCAGCCCCTAGCGTCTTAACGAGGCAAAATATAGCATTTTTAACTAAATCAAGGGCCATAACTCCGCTGTTACTAGTCCGATATGGCTGGTTTTCGAACTTGTCCGAGCTTTCATTGATATTAACAATGTGGAAAAGCTTGGTAAAGATAGGATGAAAAACGAAGGCCCTATCATCTTAACGAGGCAAAATATAGCAATATAGCATTTTTAACTAAATCAAGGACCATAACTCTGGTACTACTGGTCCGATCAGGCTGGTTTTCGAACTTGTCCGAGCTAACATTTATAATAGCAATGTGGTAAAGTTTGGTAAAGATAGGATGAAAAATGAAGGCCCTATCGTCTTAACGAGGCAAAATATAGCAATATAGCATTTTTAACTAAATCAAGGGCCATAACTCCGCTGTTACTTGGCAAATCTGGCTGGTTTTTGAACTCATTCGAGCTTTCATTGATATTAACAACCTGTTAAAGTTTGGTAAGAATTAGATGAAAAATGAAGGCCCTATCGTCTTAACGAGACAAAAGTTAACAACGGACGACGGACGGACGGACGACGGACAACTCGGCATCCCATAAGCTCTGCTGGCCTTCGGCCAGTAGAGCTAACAATACAAACCTTTCTAAATCCAAAAGGAATGCACTGATGAAACTTCAGCTACATATGTCTTTCAATAATTAAAGTTGACGAGTGAAAAATGACCTTTGGCCCTGTGACTTGAAATTTTGTTTGTTTGTATGTATGGTGTTTTACGTCATTTTCAACAGATGTAAAGTCCATTTTTTGTGGTGGAGGCAGACCACCCACCTTTCCTGGGTAGAACCAGTACTGTACACCTCCCCGCATCCGTAAGAATCGACACTTCCTCACTTACATGTCGAGCTCCCAGTGGGAATCGAACCTGCAGCGGTGAAAGGCGGTTGTCAACCATTCAGCCATGGAGACGCTCCATTGAAATGTATTCCAAACCTAAAATTCTGAAGAATGGGGTGATGATGTTACAGCTAGATGCGGTCGACTAAACTGACAACCCGAAATCTTTGTTTTCCATAAACATAAATATTATATAAACAATACAATTTTGGGAGTTGGGAGTGGGTGATGGTGGTGGAGGCCGTGGGAAATCATTGTTTGAGGGGTGGGGATGCACAACAACACAATCTCAGCTGCACTAAATTATATAATATTTCCCATTTTTCAATCAGCCGAACATGTATAACAATTATACCTGGGTTGCCCTAGTGGAGGCCCTGTATAATGAAAAGTGTCAAGTATGTATGGGAATCCATACATACTTGACACTTTTCATTGGATGTATGGGGTATGACGTCCCTTTTGTCATAGGATTGAGATTTTTATCGCTTTGGTTACACAAATACAATAGAAAAATAAATAATGGGTGTTTTCCATTTTAATCCTTGGTCTAAAGGTGAGGCAGCATGTGTATATCAGTATTTCGAAACCCCAGAAATTGCTTCCAATATGCCTTATATACGCCTTAAAAAAGTCTGCTTTTCCAATAGCCTTATTATTAAAGTACACTCACTTACACCAGTTACTGACCTGTCTGCACAAAGCCATGTAGATGGCGATTGCAAATCACCATTGCAATCGTCAATCTACATTGCATTGCGCAGACAAGGGTCATATCACGCCTTGTAGCAGTGAGCTCAAAGCTTAATTTTAAAGTGCTGCCACACTGGAATACCAAGCTATAGAGACATGAAACTATACCCAGTCACCTTATACTGACACTAGGCTGACCAGACCTAGAACTACCCTTAAGGGCTATTGGTCAGCCATCTTCGAAAAGAAAATCCAAAATGGATGGGGTATGGTTAATTGAAATTTTCATCCAAATGCATATTATAGGCATGAACATTGTCAATGATATAATAGATAACATTAATGCAACACAATTGATGTGAACATAATATCAGAAACACTATTTATTTGGCAGAAATAGTGCCCTTTATATTCGAAAAGTTTAGTGCAATTTTACTCTAAGATGTTTTGTTTTTTATGTTAAATAAATTTGTCCATAGAATTGTCCATTTATCTAAAAATGGCACACGAGACTATAATATACATTTGGATGAAAATTTCAATTACTCATACACCATCCATTTTGGATTTTTTTTTCAAAGATGGCTGACCAATAGTCCTTAATATGCTGATCGTCAAGCAAGGCAGCTACTAGTACCATTTATATGAAGTCTGGTATGACATGGCTGGGGACTGAAACCACGCCCTCCCACATGCGAAGGGGGCGCTGAACCACTAGGCAAGGATGCGGTATATGAACAAGACCATAAAGGGGGATTATCCTATAATAATTGAAATAATAACAGTTTTACAAAGTTTCTTCCTATTTCACTGCGAAGATCATAAGTAACAGCAAGTAACTTGCATGGAAACTTTAATTATGGAACTTGCCTTTCTCATATTGTTTTTTGATGGCGAACACAGTCGAGCTATAAATGAAGCAGACACAAAGAGTTCTGCTTAATGAAATCTGTACTATCAAACATTTATTATAACATGAATCTAGTGGGCCCAGTTCCAGAAACATAGATCCAAACACAACAACCTCGCTGTAGGAAATGTAACACATAATGAT
The DNA here is from genome assembly GCA_037043455.1 of Cyrtodaria siliqua. Lineage (NCBI taxonomy): Eukaryota > Metazoa > Mollusca > Bivalvia > Adapedonta > Hiatellidae > Cyrtodaria > Cyrtodaria siliqua. Next base: position 79,749 of record JAWPHD010009972.1, read on the forward strand.
TTATGTCTTCAATTTTCTTTTAATATATTAAGCAAAACAAAAAAACTTAATTTTAAAAGTGTTTTTTCTCTTTCAAACATAGAATTTAAATAATTTTAAAATTTTATAACAGATAACTAGAGTTTAATATATATTCTAACACGACCTACGCAGTCTTTCATATACACAAAGAAGAGAGACAACTGCATGTTATTTTACTGTACTGTTCCATTAATACCCCAGGTATTTTTCATCCGTTGGAAGCGACACGTTACATGATGTCACTTTTTAAATCGTTAACGTCACAGAACGGAAGTAAATAAACATTTTGGTAAATATACGTCATGAAGACAAACTCAACAGTAAGTTGAATGAAATTTTAGTTACAACAAACTTGCTATCAGCAACTTGCACACCCCCAATATAAACCCATCATATGCATCATTATACATAACATTAATAAGCATCTTGAACAAGCGGAGAACGTTTGAAGTCATACAGCGCAAGCTATATGACGTAAGCAATGACTTAATTGTTTGTCACGTGACTACTAGTGTATTTAAACATACTGTACCATGCAGAACTTAACATACGGGGGCGCCTAATGGAACAGCCTGTAAACATAGCTGCTTGATTACCTTGACCTCCGAGATAATATAGTGTCCCACAACAGCGCAAACAATGGGGTTATTGTCGTATTAGAATCAAAATAATACAAACGTACCTGTATTTTATCAGAGAATAAAATACAGTTAGTCTTTCGGATGCGAGTAATTAAATCATGAGTGCATTAGCATGAGTGATTTAATTACTAAATGCACTCGTGATTTAATTACTATGCATCCGAACTCCTAACTGTATTAAAAAAAACAACACCGATAGTCTTTCGGATGCGAGTAATTAAATCACTCATGCTAATGCACTCGTGATTTCATTACTATGCATCCGAACTCCTAACTGTATTAAAAACAAGAGGCCCAAGAGGGACGCTCTACTGGCTAACACGGTTCTTATAACATCAATGAAGCTAGTGACTGCCATTTAAAAACAGCTTTTTAACTAAATCAAGGGCCATAACTTAAGAATCTGGTAAAGTTTGGTAAAGATCAGATGAAAATGAAGGCCCTACCGTATTAACGAGGCAAAATATAGCATTTTTAACTAAATCAAGAGCCACAACTCCTCTGTTACTGGTCCGACTGGTCCAACATAGAACTTGACCAAGCTTTCATAGACATTAACAATCTGATAAAGTTTTGTAAAGATCGGATGAAAAATCTTAACGAGACAAAATATATCATTTTGAACTAAATCAAGGGCCTTAACTCCGCTGTTACTGGTCCGATATGAATGGTTTTCGAACTTGTCCGAGCTTTCATTGATATTAACAATCTGATAAAGTTTGGTAAAGATCGGATGAACAATGAAGCTCCTATCGTCTTAACGAGGCAAAATATAGCATTTTTAACTAAATCAAGGGCCACAGCTCCGCTGTTACTGGTCCAATATGGCTGGTTTTCAAACTTGTTCGAGCTTTCAACGACATTAACAATCTGATAGAGTTTGGTAAAGATCGGATGAATAATGAAGCCCCTATCGTCTTAGAGGCAAAATATGGCATTTTTAACTAAATCAAGGGCCATAACCCCGCTTTTACTAATCCGATATGGCTGGTTTTCGAACTTGTCCGAGCTTTCATTGATATTAACAATCTGATAAAGTTTGGTAAAGATCGGATGAACAATGAAGCCCCTATCGTCTTAACGAGGCAAAATATAGCATTTTTAACTAAATCAAGGGCCATAACTCTGCTGTTACTGGTCCGATATGGCAGGTTTTCAAACTTGTTTGAGCTTGCAATGACATTAATTGAATTGAATGTTGTTTAACGGCTCATCAACACAGTATAGGTTATTTAGAGCCGCCCCAGAGAGAGGGGAAGGATACATAGGAAGTCGGGAACCGTGCCCTACTCTTATTATTGAATAGATTCCTATGGTTCTTTAACGTGCTCAGAGGATAGACCGATACACGGGACCGCCCAGTTTAAGTCCCCATCCGACGGACGAGGCTAAGGAAAAGTGTCTTGCCTAAGAACACACCGACGAAACTCAGTGGCACCACGGAGGATTGAACCCGGGGCCTCCGGTTACAAATCCGCCGCACTGCCGACTGCGCCACGCCAGCCCTCTGCAATGACATTAACAATCTGATAAAGATTGGTAAAGATCGGATGAACAATGAAGCCCCTATCGTCTTAGTGAGGCAAAATATAGCATTTTTAACTAAATCAAGGGCCATAAGGGCCATAACTCCGCCGTTACTGGTCCGATATGGCTGTTTTTCAAACTTGTTTGAGCTTGCATTGCAACGACATTCACAATCTGATAAAGATTGGTAAAGATCGGATGAACAATGAAGCCCCTATCATCTTAACTATGCAAAATATAGCATTTTTAACTAAACCAAGGGCCATAACTCCACAATCTGATAAAGATTGGTAAAAATAGGATGAACAATGAAGCGTCTATCGTCTTAACGATGCAAAATATAGCATTTTAACTAAATCAAGGACCATAACTCCACTGTTACTAGTCCGATATGGCTGGTTTTCAAACTTGTCCGAGTTTTAATTGATATTAACAATGTGGTAAAGTTTGGTTAAGATAGAATGAAAAACGAAGGCCCTATCGTCTTAACGAGGCAAAATATAACATATAGCATTTTTAACTAAATCAAGGACCATAACTGTGCTGTTACTGGTCCAATCTGGCTGGCTTTCGAACTTGTCCGAACTTTCATTGATATTAACAATGTGGTAAAGTTTGGTAAAGATAGGATAAACAAGAGGCCCAAGAGGGCCTGTGGACGCTCTACTGGCTAACACGGCTCTTATAACATCAATGAAGCAAGTGACTACCATTTACGTTTTTTTTTGAAAGTTTCGGGCAAAAAACAGCTTTTTAACTAAATCAAGGGCCATAACTAAAGAATCTGGTAAAGTTTGGTAAAGATCAGATGAAAAATGAAGGCCCCACCGTATTAACGAGGCAAAATATAGCATTTTTACTAAATCAAGAGCCGTAACTCCTCTGTTACTGGTCCGACTGGTCAAACATAGAGCTAAAAAAAAAAAAAAAAAAAAAAAAAAAAAAAAAATTATATAAAAAATAAAATATGAAAAAAAAATAAAAATGAAATAAATAAAAAAATAAATAAAAATAATAATAATATAAAAAAAGAAAGTCATAAAATCTGCTAAAGTTTGGCAAAGATCGGATGAAAAATGAAGGCCCTATCGTCTTAACGAGGCAAAATATAGCATTTTGAACTAAATCAAGGGCCATAACTCCGCTGTTACTAGTCCGATATGAATGGTTTTCGAACTTGTTCGAGCTTTCATTGATATTAACAACTTGATAAAGTTTGGTAAAGATCGGATGAACAATTAAGACCCTATCGTCTTAACGAGGGAAAATATATTTTAACTAAATCAAGGGCCATAACTCCGCTGTTACTGGTCCGATATGGCTGGTTTTCGAACTTGTTCGAGCTTTCAACGACATTAACAATCTGATAAAATTTGGTAAAGATTGGATGAACAATGAAGCCCCTATCGTCTTAACGAGGCAAAATATAGCATTATTAACTAAATCAAGGGCCATAACTCCGTTGTTACTAGTCCGATATGGCTGGTTTTCGAAATTGTCGGAGCTTTCATTGATATAACAATCTGATAAAGTTTGGTAAAGATGATGGATGAACAATGAAGCCCCTATCGTCTTAACGAGGCAAAATATAACATTTTTAACTAAATCAAGGGCCATAACTCCGCTGTTACTGGTCCGATATGGCTGGTTTTCAAAATTGTTCGAGCTTTCAACAACATTAACAATCTGATAAAGATTGGTAAAGATCGGATGAACAATGAAACCTCTATCGTCTTAACGATGCAAAATATAGCATTTTTAACCAAATCAAGGGCCATAACTCCGCTGTTACTAGTCCGATATGGCTGGTTTTCGAACTTGTCTGAGCTTTTATTGATATTAACAATGTGGTAAAGTTTGGTAAAGATAGGATGAAAAACGAAGGCCTTATCGTCTTAACGAGGCAAAATATAACAATATAGCATTTTTAACTAAATCAAGGACCATAACTCTGCTGTTACTGGTCCGATATGGCTGGTTTTCGAACTTATCTGAGCTTTCATTGATATTAACAATGTGGTACAGTTTGGTAAAGATAGGATGAAAAATGAAGGCCCTATCGTCTTAACGAGGCAAAATATAGCAATATAGCATTTTTAACTAAATCAAGGGCCATAACCCCGCTGTTACTTGTCCGATCTGGCTTGTTTTCGAACTCGTCCGAGCTTTCATTGATATTAATAATCTATTAAAGTTTGGTAAAGATCGGATTAAAAATGAAGGCCCTATCGTCTTAAGGAGCCAAAAGTTAACGCCGACGCCGGACAGACGACGGACAACTCGGCATCCCATAAGCTCTGCTGGCCTTCGGCCAGTAGAGCTAATAAAAATTGCCACCCACATGTCCGTTTAGTCTACAAAAGTAATAACATGCAAATTATATTTAATTAAAACCACAATAGCTCACCTCAAAATACTCAATAAACATTTTATTTTAATTTATGTCCATCCATTGCAAGAACTGAAATAACAATAACTGACAAAATCTGAAGATCAAACTATTTAGTGCCCAAAGGTCATCAAGTGTTTGACCTTTATTTATTTTTGTGTCATTTGAGTATAATCCTTTATATACTAAGCTCTACATGATTTGGCCATGTTAATAAGTGCAAAAAGCCCTTTAAAGGGACACATGGCAATCTTGAAGTGTTTATCAAGTATTGAAATTAGCAACTTGATTTATTTTATTCAGTATCATCAGTCAGAGCTCTAACCTTAAACAGTTACGTTTTTCATAACCTTAAACATTAACAAGAGGTCAATGACCTTGAAGCTCTACTGATTGATTTTGATTTCAGGAAGTAGTGACTACAAACTTGATTTTTGAAAATCTATTTTTAGCCGTGGTGGCCATCTTGAATTTCCGGCCGACCTGAAATTTTGCAAGGATCAATTAGACATCAAGAGCAACATTTATGTGAAGTTTCATGAAAATCCGTCAAGTACTTTCAGAGGAGTAGTCGCTACAAGTTTTCATTATATAACTCTATGTAAACAAAGATGGCCACTGGCAGCCATGTTTAACGTCGAATCAAAATAATGTTCAACTCGGATAACCATCATGTCATGCTGATCATTTTAGAAAAAGTCCCATATCAATATCTCTTAAAGTTTTCAAGAAGTCGTCGCTACAATCTTATTTTTTTTAAATCTATTTTTAGCCGTGGCGGCCATCTTGATTTTCCGGCCGACCTGAAATTTTGCTAGGATCAATAAGACATCAAGAGCAACATTCCTGTGAAGTTTTATGAAAATCCGTAAAGTAGTTTCAGAGGAGTAGTCGCTACAAGTTTTCATTATATAACTCTATGTAAACAAAGATGGCCACTGGCAGCCATGTTTAATGTCGAATCAAAATAATGTTCAACTCGGATAACCATCATGGCATGCTGATCATTTTAGAAAAAGTCCCATATCAATATCACTTATAGTTTTCAAGAAGTAGTCGCTACAAACTTATTTTTTTTAAATCTATTTTTAGCCGTGGCGCCCATCTTGAATTTCCGGCCGACCTGAAATTTTGCTAGGATCAATTAGACTTTAAGAGCAACATTCGTGTGAAGTTTCATGAAAATCTGTCAAGTAGTTTCAGAGGAGTAGTCGCTACAAGTTTTCATTATATAACTCTATGTAAACAAAGATGGCCGCTGGCAGCCATGTTTAACGTTGAATCAAAACGATTTTCGACAAGGACCAACATCATGTCTTTAGAAAAAGTCCCATATCAATATCACTTATAGTTTTCAAGAAGTAGTCGCTACAAACTTGTATTTTGAAAATCTATTTTTAGCCATGGCGGCCATCTTGAATTTCCGCCGACCTGAAATTTTGCTAGGATCAATTAGACATCAAGAGCAACATTTCTGTGAAGTTTCATGAAAATCCGTCAAGTAGTTTCAGAGGAGTAGTCGCTACAAGTTTACATTATATAACTCTATGTAAACAAAGATGGCCACTGGCAGCCATGTTTAATGTCGAATCAAAATAATGTTCGACTCGGATAACCATCATGTCATGCTGATCATTTTAGAAAAAGTCCCATATCAATATCACTTATAGTTTTCAAGAAGTAGTCGCTACAAACTTATTTTTTAAAAATCTATTTTTAACTGTGGCAGCCATCTTGAATTTCTGGCTGATCTGAAATTTTGCTAGGATCAATTAGACATTAAGAGCAACATTCCTGTAAAGTTTCATGAAAATCCGCCAAGTAGTTTCAGAGGAGTAGTCCCTACAAGTTTTTACTATATAACTCTATGTAAACAAAGATGGCCGCTGGCAGCCACGTTTAACGTCGAATCAAAACAATTTTTGATAGGACCAACATCATGTCATGCTGATCATTTTAGAAAAAGTCCCATATCAATATCACTTATAGTTTTCAAGAAGTAGTCGCTACAAACTTGTATTTTGAAAATTTATTTTTAGCCGTGGCGGCCATCTTGAATTTCCGGCCGACCTGAAATTTTGCTAGGATCATTTAGACATCAAGAGCAACATTCCTGTGAAGTTTCATTAAAATCCGCCAAGTAGTTTCAGAGGAGTAGTCGCTACAAGTTTTTACTATATAACTCTATGTAAACAAAGATGGCCGCTGGCAGCCACGTTTAACGTCAAATCAAAACGATTTCGACAAGGACCAACATCATGTCATGCTGATCATTTTAGAAAAAGTCCCATATCAATATCACTTATAGTTTTCAAGAAGTAGTCGCTACAAACTTGAATTTAAAAAATCTATTTTTAGCTTTGGCGGCCATCTTGGATTTCACATCAACATGAATTTTTGCTAGGATCAACTAGACTTCATGGGCAACATTTCTGTAAAGTTTTATGAATATCAATCCATTAGTTTCAGAGGAGTAGTCGCTACAAATAAAAGTTGGCTAACACGGCTCTTATAACATCAATGAAGCAAGTGACTACCATTTACGTTTTTTTTTGAAAGTTTCGGGCAAAAAACAGCTTTTTAACTAAATCAAGGGCCATAACTAAAGAATCTGGTAAAGTTTGGTAAAGATCAGATGAAAAATGAAGGCCCCACCGTATTAACGAGGCAAAATATAGCATTTTTACTAAATCAAGAGCCGTAACTCCTCTGTTACTGGTCCGACTGGTCAAACATAGAGCTAAAAAAAAAAAAAAAAAAAAAAAAAAAAAAAATTATATAAAAAATAAAATATGAAAAATAAATAAAAATGAAATAAAGAAAAATAAATAAAAATAATAATAATATAAAAAAAGAAAGTCATAAAATCTGCTAAAGTTTGGCAAAGATCGGATGAAAAATGAAGGCCCTATCGTCTTAACGAGGCAAAATATAGCATTTTGAACTAAATCAAGGGCCATAACTCCGCTGTTACTAGTCCGATATGAATGGTTTTCGAACTTGTTCGAGCTTTCATTGATATTAACAACTTGATAAAGTTTGGTAAAGATCGGATGAACAATTAAGACCCTATCGTCTTAACGAGGGAAAATATATTTTAACTAAATCAAGGGCCATAACTCCGCTGTTACTGGTCCGATATGGCTGGTTTTCGAACTTGTTCGAGCTTTCAACGACATTAACAATCTGATAAAATTTGGTAAAGATTGGATGAACAATGAAGCCCCTATCGTCTTAACGAGGCAAAATATAGCATTATTAACTAAATCAAGGGCCATAACTCCGTTGTTACTAGTCCGATATGGCTGGTTTTCGAAATTGTCGGAGCTTTCATTGATATAACAATCTGATAAAGTTTGGTAAAGATGATGGATGAACAATGAAGCCCCTATCGTCTTAACGAGGCAAAATATAACATTTTTAACTAAATCAAGGGCCATAACTCCGCTGTTACTGGTCCGATATGGCTGGTTTTCAAAATTGTTCGAGCTTTCAACAACATTAACAATCTGATAAAGATTGGTAAAGATCGGATGAACAATGAAACCTCTATCGTCTTAACGATGCAAAATATAGCATTTTTAACCAAATCAAGGGCCATAACTCCGCTGTTACTAGGCCGATATGGCTGGTTTTCGAACTTGTCTGAGCTTTTATTGATATTAACAATGTGGTAAAGTTTGGTAAAGATAGGATGAAAAACGAAGGCCTTATCATCTTAACGAGGCAAAATATAACAATATAGCATTTTTAACTAAATCAAGGACCATAACTCTGCTGTTACTGGTCCGATATGGCTGGTTTTCGAACTTATCTGAGCTTTCATTGATATTAACAATGTGGTACAGTTTGGTAAAGATAGGATGAAAAATGAAGGCCCTATCGTCTTAACGAGGCAAAATATAGCAATATAGCATTTTTAACTAAATCAAGGGCCATAACCCCGCTGTTACTTGTCCGATCTGGCTTGTTTTCGAACTCGTCCGAGCTTTCATTGATATTAATAATCTATTAAAGTTTGGTAAAGATCGGATTAAAAATGAAGGCCCTATCGTCTTAAGGAGCCAAAAGTTAACGCCGACGCCGGACGGACGACGGACAACTCGGCATCCCATAAGCTCATAAGTCATGCTGATCATTTTAGAAAAAGTCCCATATCAATATCACTTATAGTTTTCAAGAAGTAGTCGCTACAAACTTGTATTTTGAAAATTTATTTTTAGCCGTGGCGGCCATCTTGAATTTCCGGCCGACCTGAAATTTTGCTAGGATCATTTAGACATCAAGAGCAACATTCCTGTGAAGTTTCATTAAAATCCGCCAAGTAGTTTCAGAGGAGTAGTCGCTACAAGTTTTTACTATATAACTCTACTTAAACAAAGATGGCCGCTGGCAGCCACGTTTAACGTCAAATCAAAACGATTTCGACAAGGACCAACATCATGTCATGCTGATCATTTTAGAAAAAGTCCCATATCAATATCACTTATAGTTTTCAAGAAGTAGTCGCTACAAACTTGAATTTAAAAAATCTATTTTTAGCTTTGGCGGCCATCTTGGATTTCACATCAACATGAATTTTTGCTAGGATCAACTAGACTTCATGGGCAACATTTCTGTAAAGTTTTATGAATATCCATCCATTAGTTTCAGAGGAGTAGTCGCTACAAATAAAAGTTAACGGACAGACGGACGGACAGACGGACGGACGAAGGACGCCGCACCACGGCATAAGCTCTGCTGATCTCTGATCAGTAGAGCTAAAAACATTAAAACTGGGATAGTAACCAGAATCATTCAAGTTTAGATGCATTCTATATAATTTTCTCCAGGTAGGGTGATTATTCAACTTTACAACCATGCAATAAAATTCTATGAGCATGGATAAAAATCCAATGCCAAGGCCTCTCAAGTTACCTACTGTTATGCAACAAAAGTCATTAAAAATCATTTTGTAGGCTTTAACATGATAATTAGTGAACAACTGCTAATTGGATCTTGATGAAGATGTATTTATCCTTAATAATAAGTATTCAGACATAAACACTGCACATTTGGTAACTATTTAGATTTATTGATCTTGGTAACTACTACTGATTTATGTTACAAAAGGTTATTAGGGAAAAGTATCTGCTACTCTAAACAAAAGAGAGATAATAATTTGGCATTTTAATAACTTCCAGCAGTTATAAAACTTGTAACTGTTTAAGGTTAGAGCTCTGACTGATCATTTCGACTTTGAACTTCCTATTATATAATTAAATACAAGAGGTCAATGACCTTGAAGCTCTACTGATTGATTTTGATTTCAGGAAGTAGTCGCTACAAATTTTTTTTTTGAAAATCTATTTTTAGCCGTGGTGGCCATCTTGAATTTCTGGCCGACCTGAAATTTTGCTAGGATCAATAAGACATCAAGAGCAACATTCCTGTGAAGTTTCATGAAAATCCGTCAAGTAGTTTCAGAGGAGTAGTCGCTACAAGTTTTCATTATATAACTCTATGTAAACAAAGATGGCCACTGACAGCCATGTTTAACATTGAATCAAAATAATGTTCGACTCGGATAACCATCATGTCATGCTGATCATTTTAGAAAAAGTCCCATATCAATATCTCTTATAGTTTTCAAGAAGTAGTCGCTACAAACTTATTTTTTAAAAATCTATTTTTAGCCATGGCGGCCATCTTGAATTTCCGGCCGACCTGAAATTTTGCTAAGATCAATAAGACATTAAGAGCAACATTCGTGTGAAGTTTCATAAAAATCCGTCAAGTAGTTTCAGAGGAGTAGTCGCTACAAGTTATCATTATATAACTCTATGTAAACAAATATGGCCGCTGGCAGCCATGGTTAACGTCAAATCAAAATAATGTTCGACTTGAATAACCATCATGTCATGCTGATCATTTTAGAAAAAGTCCCATATCAATATCACTTACAGTTTTCAAGAAGTAGTCGCTACAAACTTGTATTTTGAAAATCTATTTTTAGCCATGGCGGCCATCTTGAATTTCTGGCCGACCTGAAATTTTGCTAGGATCAATTAGACATCAAGAGCAACATTCGTGTGAAGTTTCATGAAAATCCGTCAAGTATTTTCAGAGGAGTAGTCGCTACAAGTTATCATTATATAACTCTATGTAAACAAAGATGGCCACTGGCAGCCATGTTTAACGTTGAATCAAAATAATGTTCGAATCGGATAACCATCATGTCATGCTGATAATTTTAGAAAAAGTCCCATATCAATATCTCTTATACTTTTTAAGAAGTAGTCGCTACAAACTTATTTTTTAAAAATCTATTTTTAGCCCTGGCGGCCATCTTGAATTTCCGGCCGACCTGAAATTTTGCTAGGATCAATAAGACATCAAGAGCAACATTCCTGTGAAGTTTCATGAAAATCCGTCAAGTAGTTTCAGAGGAGTAGTCGCTACAAGTTTTCATTATATAACTCTATGTAAACAAAGATGGCCGCTGGCAGCCATGTTTAATGTCGAATCAAAACGATTTTCGACAAGGACCAACATCATGTCATGCTGATCATTTTAGAAAAAGTCCCATATCAATATCTCTTATAGTTTTCAAGAAGTAGTCGCTACAAACTTATTTTTTAAAAATCTATTTTTAGCCGTGGCGGCCATCTTGAATTTCCGGCAGACCAGAAATTTTGCTAGGATCAATTAGACATCAAGAGCAACATTCCTGTGAAGTTTCATGAAAATCCGTCAAGTAGTTTCAGAGGAGTAGTCGCTACAAGTTTTCATTATATAACTCTATGTAAACAAAGATGGCCACTGGCAGCCATGTTTAACGTCGAATCAAAACGATTTTCGACAAGGACCAACATCATGTCATGCTGATCATTTTAGAAAAAGTCCCATAGCAATATCCCTTAGAGTTTTCAAGAAGTAGTCGCTACAAACTTGTTTTTCAAAAAACCTATTTTTAGATTTGGCGGCCATCTTCGATTTCACATCTACATGAATTTTTGCTAGGATCAACTAGACTCCATGGGCAACATTTCTGTAAAGTTTCATGAAAATCTATTCAGTAGTTTCAGAGGAGTAGTCGCTACAAAAAAAAAGTTAACGGACGGACGGACAGACGGACGGACGGACGAAGGACGCCGCACCACGGCATAAGCTCTGCTGATCTCTGATCAGTAGAGCTAATAACATTGAGTTTTATTCTGTCATATGCTTAATTATTATATATTATTGAATTTGTTGCAATATAATCAACAGTTAGTAATATGCACAGACAATATGCTTTATACTATTTATGCTTTTAATTATTATTAATGATTGAACAATTGCAAGTAACATGTATGTATAAAAACTAATGGGACGCAAAAAAATCAACAATGCCACTGTGTATTCCGGCCTTTAAAGAGGCACTACCTATAATCTATGCGATTTTTAATGTAAAATATTAAATACTCAATATTACTGCATTTATATGTATACCAAGCTATTTTATGAGTATTATAAGAAGAAACATGGTTCGTATTCCTGTTCTGTAAATTATTAATTATGATCAAAACAATATCTTGAATAAAATGCTGCCCTGCCGTTTATTCCTGCCGAAGAACTACATGTTTTTACGATTTTCTCGGACATGCGCAGTGCGATTCAGTTGAAAGAAAACAAACTATTCGGGGCAGTTCCGATAGTAAACAAATTGATCGGAACTATTCGCCAATCCGACGAGGCAGTTCCGATTGTAAACGAATAAGATCGGAAAATCTCCGCAATCGGCTTGTCTAAAACAATTACGACTAGAAATTGTTATTGTCCATGGGACAAAAACGTATGGCTCCCCCACTCGCCCGAACAGACATAATTGACGACTCTAGGTCCAACTGTTCTTTATTGATCTGAGATCGTTTTGATATTCAATATCCCTGTTACTGTATCTACTATCTGTATCAGTAAGGCCACATAAAAAAATATGTGTGGTTCAAGTAACCCGACCGACCCTATTTTTTTAAAGGGCCGACCCTAAAACTTCTTATGCAAAAAAAAAAAAAATAAAAAAAAAATAAAAATAAAAATAAAAAATAAAAAAAAAATAATAAAAAAGAAATTAAACAAAAAATCTAAATTAAAAAATATTTAAAAAAAAAAAAATAAAAAAAAAATCTAAATTAAAAAAAAAAAAAAATCAATAGGGGTCATCTACTGGTCATGACCAACCATCCTTCCAAGTTTGAGGACCCTAGGTCCAACCATTCTCTAGTTATTGATCGGATATAGTTTCACCGCAACCTTGACCTTTGACCTAGTGACCCCAAAATCAATAGGGTCATCTACTGGTCATGACCAACCATCCTTCCAAGTTTGAGGACCCTAGGTCCAACCATTCTCTAGTTATTGATTGGACATCGTTTCACCGCAACCTTGACCTTTGACCCCAAAATCAATAGGGTCATCTACTTGTCATGACCAACCATCCTTCCAAGTTTGAGGACCCTAGGTCCAACCGTTCTCTAGTTATTGATCGGACATCGTATTAATAGTCAAGGTCACTACGACCTTGACCTTTCACCTAGTGACCCCTCTACTTGTCATGACTAACCGTCGTTCCAAGTTGGAGGACCCTAGGTCCAACCGTTCTCTAGATATTGATCGGACATCGTTTTGATAGTCAAGGTCACCACGACCTTGACCTTTGACCTAGTGACCCCAAAATCAATAGGGGTCATCTACTTGCCATGACCAACCATCCTTCCAAGTTTGAGGACCGTAGGTCCAACCATTCTCTAGTTATTGATCGGACATCGTTTTGATAGTCAATGTCACCGCAACCTTGACCTTTGACCTAGTTACCCCAAAATCAATAGAGGTCATCTGCTTGTCATGACCAACCATCCTTCCAAGTTTGAGGACCCTAGGTCCAACCATTCTCTAGTTATTGATCGGACATCGTTTTGATAGTCGATGTCACCGCAACATTGACCTTTGACCTAGTGACCCCAAAATCAATAGGGGTCATCTACTTGTCATGACCAACCATCCTTCCAAGTTTGAGGACCCTAGGTCCAACCATTCTCTAGTTATTGATCGGACATCGTTTTGATAGTCAAAGTCACCGCAACATTGACCTTTGACCTAGTGACCCCAAAATCAATAGGGGTCATCTACTTGTCATGACCAACCATCCTTCCAAGTTTGAGGACCCTAGGTCCAACCATTCTCTAGTTATTGATCGGACATCGTTTTGATAGTCAAAGTCACCGCAACATTGACCTTTGACCTAGTGACCCCAAAATCAATAGGGGTCATCTACTTGTCATGACCAACCATCCTTCCAAGTTTGAGGACCCTAGGTCCAACCATTCTCTAGTTATTGATCGGACATCGTTTGTGACACAGACAGACAGACCTTCAGACAGACAGACAGAAAGCACAAAAACAATATGGCTCCCCTACCACACTTTGTGTGGGGGAGCCATAAATACAATTTCAAAAATCCGATCTTTTCAATCCTGTTTTTTCCCCAGCAAAACGCATATTACATGGGGTGAAATTATTGCCATTTACCTTGTTAATAGTCCTCTTTATGATTAAGTAAAGTTTATATCAATTGGTGGACAGAAAGATATTCATAATTTTGATAGAGCACCATCAATAAAACTGACCAATCAGTGACCAGAAATAAGACCTACCTAATTCATTCTGGTAGGTGATAAACTCGGTCTTTATCCTTGATGTTCAACCAAGTTTACTGTTAAAATTAAGGTATCTACAATGTGGTTCTTTTAAAACCCTGCATATTTCATGCACATTCATGCAAACTGATTCAACATACATATCTTTCAAAATAAAAATCTTGAAAATTATCAACTTTTTACTTGGTCAAAGATTTTTATTTTACTATAGAACCTAAGGATAACAAGACATCCGTGGATTCACATGTCTCGCCTAATGGGGGCTGGACGAAAAAATAAAAACGTCAATGTGCTTAAATGAAAGTTTGTAAACATTTTAGTAACTAACAAGAGGTCAATGACCTTGAAGCTCTACTAATTGATTTTGATTTCAGGAAGTAGTCGCTACAAACTTGTTTCTTGAAAATTTATTTTTAGCTGTGGCGGCCATCATGAATTTCCGGCCGACCTGAAATTTTGCTAGGATCAATTAGACATCAAGAGCAACATTCCTGTGAAGTTTCATGAAAATCCGTCAAGCAGTTTCAGAGGAATAGTCGCTACAAGTATTCATTATATAACAAAGATGGCCACTGACAGCCATGTTTAACATCGAACCAAAACGATTTTTGACAAGGACCAATATCATGTCATGCTGATCATTTTAGAAAAAGTCCCATATCAATATCACTTATAGTTTTCAAGGAGTAGTCGCTACAAACTTGTATTTTGAAAATCTATTTATAGCCGTGGCGGCCATCTTGAATTTCCGGTCGACCTGAAATTTTGCTAGGACCAATAAGACATCAAGAGCAACATTCCTGTAAAGTTTCATGAAAATCCGTCGAGCAGTTTCAGAGGAATAGTCGCTACAAGTTTTCATTATATAACAAAGATGGCCACTGACAGCCATGTTTAACATCGAACCAAAACGATTTTTGACAAGGACCAACATCATGTCATGCTGATCATTTTAGAAAAAGTCCCATATCAATATCACTTATAGTTTTCAAGGAGTAGTCGCTACAAACTTGTATTTTGAAAATCTATTTATAGCCGTGGCGGCCATCTTGATTTTCCAGTCGACCTGAAATTTTGCTAGGATCAATTAGACATCAAGAGCAACATTCCTGTGAAGTTTCATGAAAATCCGTCAAGTAGTTTCAGAGGAGTAGTCGCTACAAGTTTTCATTATATAACTCTATGTAAACAAAGATGGCCACTGGCAGCCATGTTTAACGTCGAATCAAAATAATGTTCGACACGGATAACCAGCATGTCATGCTGATCATTTTAGAAAAAGTCCCATATCAATATCACTTATAGTTTTCAAGAAGTAGTCGCTACAAACTTATTTTTAACAAGAGGTCAATGACCTTGAAGCTCTACTGATTGATTTTGATTTCAGGAAGTAGTCGCTACAGACTTGTTTTTTGAAAATCTATTTTTAACCGTGGCGGCCATCTTGAATTTCCGGCCGACCTGAAATTTTGCTAAGATCAATAAGACATTAAGACCAACATTCCTGTGAAGTTTCATGAAAATCCGTCAAGTAGTTTCAGAGAAGTAGTCGCTACAAGTTTTCATAATATAACTCTATGTAAACAAAAATGGCTGCTGGCAGCCATGTTTAACGTCAAATCAAAACGATTTTCGACAAGGACCAACATCATGTCATACTGATCATTTTAGAAAAAGTCCCATATCAATATCTCTTATTGTTTTGAAGAAGTAGTCGCTACAAACTTATTTATTTTAAATCTATTTTTAGCTGTGGCAGCCATCTTGAATTTCCGGCCTACCTGAAATTTTTCTAGGATCAACTAGACATCAAGAGCAACATTCCTGTGAAGTTTCATGAACATCCGTCAAGTAGTTTCAGAGGAGTAGTCGCTACAAGTTTTTACTATATAACTCTATGTAACCAAAGATGGCCACTGGCAGCCATGTTTAACGTCGAATCAAAATAATTTTCCACAAGGATCTACATCATGTCATGCTGATCATTTTAGAAAAAGTCCCATATCAATATCACTTATAGTTTTCAAGAAGTAGTCTCTACAAACTTATTTTTTAAAAATCTATTTTTAGCAGTGACGGCCATCTTGAATTTCTGGCCGACCTGAAATTTTTCTAGGATCAATTAGACATCAAGAGCAACATTCCTGTGAAGTTTCATGACAATCCGCCAAGTAGTTTCAGAGGAGTAGTCGCTACAAGTTTTTACTATATAACTCTATGTAACCAAAGATGGCCACTGGCAGCCATGTTTAACGTCGAATCAAAATAATTTTCCACAAGGATCTACATCATGTCATGCTGATCATTTTAGAAAAAGTCCCATATCAATATCACTTATAGTTTTCAAGAAGTAGTCGCTACAAACTTATTTTTTAAAAATCTATTTTTAGCTGTGACGGCCATCTTGAATTTCCGGCCGACCTGAAATTTTTCTAGGATCAATTAGAAATCAAGAGCAACATTCCTGTAAAGTTTCATGACAATCCGCTAAGTAGTTTCAGAGGAGTAGTCGCTACAAGTTTTTACTATATAACTCTATGTAAACAAAGATGGCCGCTGGCAGCCATGTTTAACGTTGAATCAAAACGATTTTTGACTAGGATCAACATCATGTAATGCTGATCATTTTAGAAAAAGTCCCATATCAATATCACTTATAGTTTTCAAGAAGTATTCGCTACAAACTTATTTTTTAAAAATCTATTTTTAGCTGTGACGGCCATCTTGAATTTCCGGCCGACCTGAAATTTTTCTAGGATCAATTAGACATCAAGAGCAACATTCCTGTAAAGTTTCATGACAATCCGCCAAGTAGTTTCAGAGAAGTAGTCGCTAAAGTTTTTACTGTATAACTCTATGCAAACAAAGATGGCCGCTGGCAGCCATGTTTAATGTTGAATCAAAACGATTTTCTATTTTTAGATTTGGTGGCCATCTTGGATTTCACATCTACATGAATTTTTGCTAGGATCAACTAGACTACATGGGCAACATTTCTGTAAAGTTTCATGAAAATCTATTCAGTAGTTTCAGAGGAGTAGTCGCTACAAAAAAAAAGTTAACGGACGGACGGACAGACAGACAGACAGACGACGGACGCCGCACCACGGCATAAGCTCTGCTGATCTCTGATCAGTAGAGCTAATAAAAACAAGAGGTCAATGACCTTGAAGCT
Source organism: Cyrtodaria siliqua (assembly GCA_037043455.1). Lineage (NCBI taxonomy): Eukaryota > Metazoa > Mollusca > Bivalvia > Adapedonta > Hiatellidae > Cyrtodaria > Cyrtodaria siliqua. The sequence continues at coordinate 97,179 of JAWPHD010009972.1, forward strand.
CTACTGATTGATTTTGATTTCAGGAAGTAGTCGCTACAAACTGGTTTTTTGAAAATCTATTTTTAGCCGTGGTGGCCATCTTGAATTTCCGGCCGACCTGAAATTTTGCTAGGATCAATTAGACATCAAGAGCAACATTTCTGTGAAGTTTCATGAAAATCCGTCAAGTAGTTTCAGAGGAGTAGTCGCTACAAGTTTTCATTATATAACTCTATGTAAACAAAGATGGCCACTGACAGCCATGTTTAACATTGAATCAAAATAATGTTCGACTCGGATAACCATCATGTCATGCTGATCATTTTAGAAAAAGTCCCATATCAATATCTCTTATAGTTTTCAAGAAGTAGTCGCTACAAACTTATTTTTTAAAAATCTATTTTTAGCCATGGCGGCCATCTTGAATTTCCAGCCGACCTGAAATTTTGCTAAGATCAATTAGACATCAAGAGCAACATTCGTGTGAAGTTTCATGAAAATCCGTCAAGTAGTTTCAGAGGAGTAGTCGCTACAAGTTATCATTATATAACTCTATGTAAACATACATGGCCACTGGCAGTCATGTTTAACGTCGAATCAAAATAATGTTCGACTTGAATAACCATCATGTCATGCTGATCATTTTAGAAAAAGTCCCATATCAATATCACTTATAGTTTTCAAGAAGAAGTCGCTACAAACTTGTATTTTGAAAATCTATTTTTAGCCATGGCGGCCATCTTAAAGGCCGACCTGAAATTTTGCAAGGATCAATTAGACATCAAGAGCAACATTCGTGTTAAGTTTCATGAAAATCCGTCAAGTATTTTCAGAGGAGTAGTCGCTACAAGTTATCATTATATAACTCTATGTAAACAAAGATGGCCACTGGCAGCCATGTTTAACGTCGAATCAAAATAATGTTCGACTCGGATAACCATCATGTCATGCTGATAATTTTAGAAAAAGTCCCATATCAATATCTCTTATAGTTTTCAAGAAGTAGTCGCTACAAACTTATTTTTTAAAAATCTATTTTTAGCCGTGGCGGCCATCTTGAATTTCCGGCCAACCTGAAATTTTGCTAGGATCAATTAGACATCAAGAGCAACATTTCTGTGAAGTTTCATGAAAATCCGTCAAGTAGTTTCAGAGGAGTAGTCGCTACAAGTTTTCATTATATAACTCTATGTAAACAAAGATGGCCGCTGGCAGCCAT
>JAWPHD010009973.1:0-98366 GCA_037043455.1 Cyrtodaria siliqua
TTTGTGTGGGTTGATTGGTGGGTTGGGGGGGTTGGTTGGTGGGTTGTGGGTGTTGTGTGTTTGGGTGTTGTGGGGGGGGTGGTTTGGGTGTGTGGGGTGTGTGGTGGGTTGGGGTGGGGGGTTTGTGTTAGTTTTGGTGTGTTGATTGGTGTTTAGGGGGTGTATTTGTTGTTTTGGATTGGTGGGTTTTGTGGGGTGTTGGTTTGTTGGGGGGGTGGTTGTTGAGTTGGGGTGGGTTATGTTGTTGTAGGGGGGTTGTTGGTGTGTGTGGGTGGTGGTTGTGTGTTTGGGGTGGGGGTGGGGTTGTTTTGAGGGGTTGGGTGGGAGTTTGGTGGGGGGGGGGGTTTGGTGTGTTGTGTTTGGTTTGGGGGTTGTTGGGGGTTGTGGTTGATGTTGGTGGGGTGGTTAGTATGGGTTTGGGGGGTGGGGGGTGGTTTGGTGGTGGTGTGGTGGGGGGGTGGGGTTATGTTGTTGTGGTGTTGTGGGTGGGTTTTTTTGGTGTAGGGGGGTTGTTGGGGTTTTGATGTTGGGTTGTGTGGGTTTGTTTGTTGGGGGTGGGGGTTGTTGGGGTTGTGTTGTTGGGTGGGGGGGGTGGTGGTAGGGGGTGTTGGGGGTTGGTGTGTGGTGTGGTTGGGTGGGATTTTGTTGTTGGGTGGTGATTGAGGTTTGGGGTGGGTGTATGAGTGGGTTGAAATATGGGAGGTTAGGGTGATAATGTTAGGAAGGGGGGGTAGGAGATGTTAGGTTTATTGTGGATTGGTGGAGTTAGTATTGTAGAGAGTTAATGTTTGTATAGAGGAGGTTGGTGAGGTATTGTGGAGATTGGGTAATAGGTATTTATGGTTATAAGTTGTTAGGAGAGGGTTGTAGGGGGATGATGGAGAATTTGGGGGAGGTTATGAGGGGTGATGGAGGGGTGGTGTGGGAATGTATTGGTGTAGATGGTGGGTTTGTGGTTGGGGGGGTATGGGTTGGTGTTGGTGGGGTGTGTGTGGGGGGTGGGGGGTGGTGGGTTGATAGGTGGTAGTGGTGTTGGGGTTAAAGGTTGTATATTTGGAGTAAGGAGTTTAGGGATTGTTATGGTGTGGGTTTTATTGTTAGGTTGTATGATTGTCTAGGTTGTTATTAAGTGGGTGTCGTTTGAGGTTGTGTTTGGTGTTTGTTTTTGTGAGGTATGTTGTAACTGATTTTATGTATATTATAATGCGATGCTTTAGTGTGGTAGTGTGGTTTTTGGTTTGTATAGTGTTGGGATAGTTGATATTTGTTGTTTAGTAGTGTTTTGTATTAGGGTGTTTGATATGGGGTTATCTTTGGGTTGACTGTCAGATTGGGTGAATTAGGGCAATGGGAGTAGTGTTATAGGGGTGATTGGGGATGGTTTCTGTGGGTTGATGGTATGATATTTTCCCTCCCAGCTAGTGTAAAGTTAAATGAGTCTGGTGAGTCAGTTGGACGTCAGATTGGAATGTGGTTCGTAGCTCGGGGAGATGAGAGTGCTTCCGTCTTGTGCAAAGTCGGTCGAATGACTGGCTCTTTTTCCTCTACTGTCGGGGTTGGTCATTGTTACTTTTGTTCCCTTGTTAAGAGTTGAGATGTGCCCTTGTTTATCCATTGGTGGTACTCATTTGTGTTCATAGTGCCGGTTGGCTTGATTCTGTTGGGTCATGGAGTCCTCTTTTTTGTTGTACGTAGTTGTTGTGGAAATGTGACATTCATGTACTAGAATGTGTTTTGATAATTGGGCTGTTATATGAATTCGGGTTGGTGCGTGAGGATGGGGAATTATCCAAGTTGTCGCCATGTCTACAAGCTCGCCTTGTTCCAAACACCTTCAACATGCATATCCCTGCAGATTGTATTTTCTAACTCGTTCATATTAAACAAAAGATAACTCTTAATGAGTCTATGGTCTATGCTGAGCAATTAAAGTTACAATGAATGCTTAATGTTGTTACTGAAGATAATTATTTAGACTTTTCTTGTTGAACTTTTTTAATTTTCTGTGTATTTTGGGTGGGTGGGATACTAATCAACATTTCAATAGTCTAAAATTGAGGGAAGCAAGCATAAAACACTTTGGAAAATTGCTAGGACATATTCCTTTATATATATGAAAAATCTAAGAAAGAAATATCAATCATTGAAAATAATATGGGAATTTATGTGGTAACGTGTCTGGAGCTAATGCTATTATTTCATGTCAACAGACTTAGGGTAAAACTGGCATAGTATGCATATGGGAAAAATGACAGTTTTAGTGAAATTTACAGTGGAATAAAAAAACGTATCATTTTGTTCGAAAATGTTTATTGTATCAAACTAGCGAAGCAAATAATTGAATTGGTACATTTTTGTGTCACTTTAGGTCACATACCACTATTGTTTTGGGGCTACTGATTGGCTGAAAAAAGTATAGGGTGTATAAGGGTATATCTTTTTCGAAAAAGCTATTTTCTGATTGGGTAGAATTGCCTTAATCATAACTGATGTACATAAAATGTAAAAATAATATGTGTAGGTGATAAAAAATAAAATTGTCTTGCATCTGGGCTATTTTATTGAGAAAATTGCAGGTATAGTAAATTGTCAGAAATACACATTTAATTGCTGCGTGCCTGACGGTCATCACCGTCATCAAACCGAAAGTATGTAAAAGCATTACAAAACCCCCAATTGTTTGCACTTTTTTAAGTGTGTCTAGGATAGTTCTTGAAAATAAAGTAGCCTAAAAGGTTCCCTTGGATATGTAAAATGTGTTTTAGGGCCAAAAGGCTATAATGTAACCCTATGTAAAATGCAATAGTGGTATATGACCTTACACGCGCATGTAGCTATACAATCGACGAGGTATTTTTAATCTTTATACAGACATTTCGTGCTAGTAATGCTTTTGGTTAAAACGCATTATTTAAATTCATTCAGCTGACATGTAATTTATAAATCCTGGCTTAATATAATACAAAATGGATTTGCTCTCTTATACTAATTTGTTTTCAAAGATGTCAACAAAGATTCAGTTACATCGATGTTTAGTATTATTCTGTCTGTCACGTTAGCCGCACATAGTCTAAATCAAAGTAGGTTTCTATCATAATTAAGAAATATATTAACGGTTAACTCACGCAAGAATATGTGCATTGAAACAAACAACATAAGTCAAATCAAAAAACAAGTTTAAAGAAAAAAACTAATGCTAATGTCTTTCAAAATCTAATGTCTCGTATGCAGTTCTACGTATAGTATTGACGGAACAAACGGTGTTAAGTTGAGATATCGACTATATCACTGCTTAGGTGAGTTATCCGCTATAACAGTGTTTAGTTGAGTTATCCACTATAACAGTGTTTAGTTTAGTTATCCACTATATCAGTGCTTATGTGAGTTATCCACTATAGCAGTGTTTAGTTGAGTTATCCACTATAACAGTGTTTAGTTGAGTTATCCACTATAACAGTGTTTAGTTGAGTTATCCACTATAACAGTGTTTAGTTGAGTTATCCACTATAGCAGTGTTTAGTTGAGTTATCCACTATAACAGTGTTTAGTTGAGTTATCCACTATAACAGTGTTTTGTTGAGTTATCCACTATAACAGTGTTTAGTTGAGTTATCCACTATATCAGTGTTTAGTTGAGTTATCCACTATAACAGTGTTTAGTTGAGTTATCCACTATAACAGTGTTTAGTTGAGGTATCCACTATATCAGTGTTTAGTTGAGTAGTTATACACTATAGCAGTGTTTAGTTGAGTTATCCACTATATCAGTGATTAGTTGAGTTATCCACTAAAACAGTGTTTAGTTTAGTTATCCACAATATCAGTGTTTAGATGAGTTATCCTCTGTATCAGTGTTTTGTTGTGTTATCCTCTATATCAGTGTTTAGTTCGGTTATCCACTATAACAGTGTTTAGTTGAGTTATACACAATATCAGTTTTTAGTTGCGTTATCCACTATAACAGTGTTTAGTTGAATTATCCATTATATCAGTGTTTAGTTGAGTTATCCATTATAACAGTGTTTAGTTCAATTTTCCACTATAACGGTGTTTAGTTGAGTTATCCGTAATAACGTTGTTTAGTTGAGTTATCCACAATAACAGGGTTTAGTTGAGTTATCCACAATAACAGTGCTTAGTTGAATTATCCACTATACCAGTGTTTAGGTGAGTTATCCACTATATCAGTGTTTAGTTGAGTTAACCACTATAACAGTGTTTAAGTGAGTTATCCACTATATCAGTGTTTAGTTGCGTTATCCACTATATCAGAGTACCATTAAGATATTCCTACAAGTCTTCCTTTAATGATTCGATAATGTCATTTAAAGGCGATAACATCAGTTGTAACTTGTTTTACTATGTGCGTAGCATAGTCCGTGAATGATGTTGATTATGATGTTTCTTAAGCAACTTCAACTTCGCTAGTTATAATTTGTGGTTGTACTTTTTACCGCGTACATGTATACACATTGAATACTATCTCGTTCAATGCTATAGTATCGGTTGGGACAATTGTTTAATGAACAAATAGTATTTCTTGCATACCGGAAAAGGTTACCAGCGTTTAACTTGGGTGATGGAAAGCCAGGCCTTGAATTCACCAACCATTCTTGAGACTATTCTTAGACTGAAGACCAAGTATGCAAATTTAAATCTCAAATAGTTCTTAAAGTTTAAAGGATACATGTTCATACATATTCATAAAAGTCCAACTTCATACTATTGTTTATCTTTAAAGGTCATAGGAATATCTGTGAACGAAATTTGAGTACTTGAGCTCAAGTCTAAGAATAGTTTATGTTAGTGAATTCCAGGCCTGATCTTACACATGGGAGAAGATAAATGTCACGCGAATCAAAAATGATGTAAATAACGTTTTAAGTTGCATGACGTCATTGGGTCAAATGACATTCAAAAAATAGTTATTGGCTACGTCAACGCATAAAACATCAAAGATATGTAAGAAAAAGAATGAAATAGCTTGATAATGTTCACAAGGCAGAAAAAAGCAGAGCCTCTGTTCCGATAAAACAATTATACCTCGGAATGGAATTCCCGATCTTTATCGGATACCCATGGAAGATTATTATAATGAGTTGCATTTGCTTCATAAAGCTTTTAAGGAATAAAATATATTTTTAGTAAGATATACATCATAGTATATGTCATCTATATAAAGGACACATCCATTTTCCTTTCCATCCCATGTTATACTTAGAATCAACACAACTAAGACAACACCAAAATACTGAGCACTTTTTTATTAAATTGAGAGCGGTTGGGTAATACCCGAACATGAAATAAATAAATCCATTAACCTTTTTCATTTGTTTTGCCTTTTTTCGTATTAAAAGTGTTATATATAAGTTCAATTAATTTAGATGACATCTTGTAATATGTTTAATCCCTTGATTTGGGATCCCAGAACCTTCTCAAAATATATATTCGAAGAAAAGATCTCCTAAAAGCCCTTTCTTAAGCGATGATAGGCATGACGGTTAGTCAAATGATGATAGAGCAAAATGTATAAGATGGCAATTAATAAATAGAAACAAAAGAAATTGAAGCTAAGTAAAAATAATCATCAGAAAAATCTATAAAAGAAAGACAACAGCAGTTCTAACAAGAATCCCTCAAGCACCAACACCAACAGGAATGAGGATGCAAAGATCACGATGTTTAGCATGGCTGTTCTGGTTGATTCAGATGAGGTAAACAAACATTTTATTTTAATTTTGACATTGTTAATTATTCGCCGAGCAACTTCTCATGGGGTGTATGTGTCTCAACTTATTCGTTTTTCAAGAGCTTGTACTCGAGTTGAGAACTTTAATATTCGTAATCTTTGTATAACTAACGTTTGATGTTTGTTTATGATCTTTCTTGTCTTGCCATTAATGGTTTATTCTCTTGTTGCTCTCGCTTCTGCCAAGTCATTTAGTACCTTCATTGTGGCTTTCTAGGCTATTGTTTTTTGTATTATATTTACACGAGCATATTTGTGTTTTACTTATAGTGCCTATTGATGCTGTTGGTTAGAGATTAGATCATGGCGGGGATGTCTTTATTTACACTGTCCTGTTTTAATGGGATGACAGTAGGGTAAGTGTGAGGTTTGGTGCACCCTAGAACCGGTTTAATCCCTCAGTGGCCTACTTTGCCACTGACCGTTCCAAGGTAGCCCTATTGTCAACTCTTTTGTGTTTGTGATGCCTTTTGCATTGAATATTACTTTTGCCTTCTTGTTTGTCTGTTTGCGTGTTTGTTTCTGTGTTTTGTGGTTGACTGTACTCCTTGAATGCTACTTTCCCTGTCCGATCTTGTTATATTTCTTGAATGAGGTACTGGCTGCAAGAGAGTCTAAGGTCTGCATGAAACCTGAAACTTTTATGAGACGTTCTTATTGCAAGGGAAAATTGTACGAGGCATTCCTGTTTTAAAAAGTATGTTGAGGAAGATATGGACTTGAAATAGCACGTTTTAATGGCAATATTGCTAAATATTGTAAAGCTAAAACATATCATCATACTATGCGTTCGTGTTTTGTTTATTTGATATTTCTGGCACATTATTTAATAAACCAATAAGTTGATTATCAAACAAAAACACAAAACATCTTTAATCAAGGCGTTTTATTACATTCTGTTTTAAAGTAGACAGTGTTTGGCAATACCCTCGCTTAGCAGTTGGGAAAAAAAACTCACATGTTCGGCAATAGCCTCTTCACATCATTTCAAAAAAGGAGAGGTAAAGCTGGATTACTAGAAGGACATAACCTTCCTTATCACGTGGTTGTATTTCTTGATAACAAACATTATTTTTATATATAATTCTGTGAGTATTGTGTTTGTGATGTCTTATTTGGCCTTTCGTTCATCTTTAAGATTGTTTTCTTTGTTTCTGTGTGTGTTTGTGGTTGACTGTCGTCCATGAATGCATGATTTTTATAGATATATATTCAACAGTATGCCTTAGGTGGTCGGTAATACCCTCCTACGATCTATCAGTATTATAAAATGTGATCGACCTTTAATTGACACTTTGAGGAGAATCGGATGAATATTTGATAGCATATATCAGTTATTTGTCAGTGCTTGAAGATTCGTCACATTAAGACTGTATATAGCCATTACTGAAGAGGAAATGATCACCATTGTTCTACTTTCACCTCTTTTAATATTGTTGATGCAGTTTTTCGTTACAATAATTCGAAAGATGAATATACTATGAATGTATGGTTTTACACTCCTCTATATTTATTGTAGAAAATAGTTTTATACTCTATATTTATTGTCGAAAATGGTTTATACTCTATATTTCTAGTAGAAAATGGTTTTATAATATATATTTATTGTAGAAAAAAGTTGTATACCCTATATTTATTGTCGAAAATGGTTTATACTCTATATTTCTAGTAGAAAATGGTTTTATACTTTATATTTATTGTAGAAAATGATTTTATACTCTATAGTTATTGTAGAAAATGGTTTTATAGTAGAAAATTGTCTTTATACTCTATATTTATTATAGAAAATGGCTTTATACTCTATATTTCTATAAATAAAAAATATTAATTCGGTATATCATACCCAAATGTCTGAAACGGAAAACATAATCTTAAATTGTAGTGGATCCAAATGTCGTAATTATCAACATCAATTAGCCACATTTGACTTTAAGTGAATGTTTCCATTACTTATTTCAGTCTCATCAAAGTATACATTTATTTCCGCATTTATGATACTTTATACTTTGACTTCAATATATCCCTAATCACTGTCGATGTAATATCCCTAATCACTGTCGGTGTATTTATTTTAGTCTGATCATAGTATACAATTAACGTTAATTGAACATAATAACAGTATACCACGTCATTCAAAGTATAATTCTAGGAGATTCAACGACAAATATCAATACTACCTCATAGTATGAACTTTATATAGTTGTTTACAAAGTCAGTGTCCTTGTGGTAGGCCATCAGGTCATTCACAGGATTATGCTATCCTAATAACAGACTAGAATCATGTCCGCAGGCATTAACGAAGAGTATGATGCATTTAAACTAATACTGAAATACATTATAATCTCGTCTGCGATAAGATGTCAAGGATCAGAGACGAGTGATATGTGTATTATACCAATAAACGATGCAACATTGTTTCAAATATAGCAAGAATAAAAGTAATGATATTTAACGTCTAAGCACAACCTTTTAGCTAGAAAACTAAGTTATTACGTAGAAAATTGCACAATTACATATAGTGTTTTTATCATCTTATATAATGTGACGTTTCATCCTATAATTAAACAGGTCGAGTGATTATTATAAAACAATAAACATAACATGTTATAACAAACCGTAACTGTATTTTATTACCAACTTTGCATTTTATTAGACTTAAGTACCAGTCATAACATTATCAAAGTCAGTCAGTGTAAAATAAAAATTCAAAACCTGGAATATTACTTAAAGTATTTAACATTATTTATCCATATACATTGTATACGTGTAAATATGGCTTGTCTCAAAAGCGAAATATGGCTGACAATTACAAATTGACAATCAACATTTTAGTGTGTGTATTGAGAATATATTATAACATGTGACACGTCTATAAAATATTTACCCTTTTACTAAATATGTGCAGATTTCAGAATGCATATCGCAGCAGTTAGGATTCTTTCTTATTGATGTATACAAAAAAAACAGGATTGACAATACATTCAAAAACTTTTGATATTTTTGCGTAATGTATACAATAGCAATACATGGACCGTGTGCATCTAAGCTACCAGTATATTTAAACACCGATAGGCAACATGCTTGAATAATAAATACTGAGCAGGGAATCCCGTGAAAGCGACAAACAAACCAGAGAGAAAAGTAGCAGATTTGGTTTTGAGTCTGTTCATGAGAGGTACAATGTAATATAAGGTGGAACACCCTCACACTCCCTAGCAACGGCTTTAAAGTAATTTAACTTAAAGCTACACAGATTGGACTTAATGATCCCAGAGGTTCAGTAACTAATAACACTACTGATCTGTAGTAGGTGCGACTGTTTTACAGACGCCACATAACTAGAGCACAACTGCCAATCCGATATTTAAATATCGGACTGTAGAATATAAACATAATGTACATGTATCAGAGATAAAGAACCGAGACTGAAATATTGCTGTCACTCCCTCAAAAATTCATTTGAAGTTGCTAATGTTCAGCCGAGATATACATAATTCGATTTAGATAAGGCTATTATTCTATTTATTCAATTTAATTTCAGTACGGAAAAGCATTTTAAGACTTTCGTTTAGTGCAGTGTGGCGGCTGTAAAAAGTCTCCCCGTGCTACGAATCAGTAGTGTTATTTTTACTGGTCCTTTGGGACCAACGAGCCCAATATAGGTGACTTTGAAGTAGAATACCGCTTAAGCCGGTGCTAGGGGGTGTGAGAGGTTTTGCTTCTTTCATTACTTCTGATGAACAGGCTCAGCAAAACCGAGTCTGCTGCTTTATTCTCTTAATTGTGTTTGTTGCTCCCGAAGGATCACCTTTATCAGTATTTTTTTCTTCTGTTCGTTTATAATAAGAAAGTAGATACAAAAACTGAACAGGAAATGTAGCATTCACAGAATACAATGCATCATAAACATGCCTTAAGAAAAGTCAACACATCACGGAAAAAAAGGTATATTTTCCAAGTCAGTCACTCATCAAGTGTTTGTCTGTATATGGTAAAGATACTGCAGATGTGTATAGCAAGTAGATAAATTACGCAGTAACATCTGAGTTTTAAAAAAGAAACTACGTAATGCCGAGGATATAATGAAGTATGTCTCATTTTAAAGCAGCAATTATTCATAAGGACATCTCGAGAAATCCTCAACTCCAACATGTTTTAAAATGTCCAAACGTACACTCAGTTACGTTTCCCTTTCATTGTTATACTGACATCTGTTCCGTTAAAATACCACTGTTCTGTACATTTACTTCCACAACTTTGTTTACATAGTGTGCACGTAACCCATTTATTGGTTAATATGTAATATGCCTATAAATAATAATATGCCTAAATAACACCCACTCGGAATTCATTCAGAGATAAAGAGCAAAGACTTGGAAATTACTGACATGCACTCGTAAATACTAAACATAAATAAGTCCATTTGCACCTGTTTTACAATTTAATTATTAAACATTTCTGATCATTGCATCAGTAAATGTTCAGGTAAATGGCTTTTTTATTTGTACAAAATGAATGAATTATATTCATATTGTTGTTTGTACTCAGTATCTGTGCAGAGATACAATACAATTTGAAGCAGTTTGGTAAAGATTTTGATACCGAATATTATGTCTTGCCTTTTATGGAACCGTTTATTCCCGTATCATTACTAAGTCAAGTTTGTAGCACTAATATGTTTCGATGTCTTATCTATAACTATATGTGATTGGATTGTTTAACTGAAGTACAAATTAAGGAATATAGTAAGCAGAAGAAGATATAAATGCAGTATTATGGTTGGGGGCCCTTGTTTTAGCAGAAGGTGTTTCAGCATTAACGTGAGCAATTTTAATAATATTTACATGTACATAAATCGGCTGAGAAATAAATACTTTACAGCTAAATGATTTGTTGATGTGGTGCTTTCCTATGTAAACTGCATTTTGCTTGGACAGCTGGAAATTAAGAAATTTCAAATAACTTCATTCATCCTTATTATTGTACTTATTCCGAGTGTCTTAACTTACGTTTATCTAACCCATTAAAACCATATCAAATATGATATTTTTTGTTGCAAATTGTTAATGCAGCAGAATTGAAAAATAGAGAAAACTGGTATTTTTAGTTACCAATACACATGCCTGTGACCCTATATAACTGATTTAGGTACTGTTTGAATTTTGTCATCAACGTCTAAAAACCTGAAACAAGCGCCTCAGACAATCATTTATAATTATGTTTCCACAGAAAAGATGGTTAACATCCAAAACGAACAGGCAAGTTAAAAAACATAGAGATACTCTGATAACTTTGTACTGAATTTTCAGCAACCGGTACCGGTGATCGTGCAGATACATCGATCTAAAAATGAAGTTAGATGGAACCTTAGATTGACGTCTTGTCGCATATGATATTTCAGACAGTAATTCTTGTTCAGAAAATGAACGTTTTTTACAAACATCGTAATTGGTTATACGGTCCGTCATTGCGTATGACGTTTGGCAGTCTGGGTATATTGACAAAATAGCATGATTTCATTTTATTGATGAGATCGATGAGCAGTGCGTGTTAAGAGATAACAAAATCCATCTAGCGAAATAAGACGTACAGCTACATGTGGTCGCAGTGACATTGAAATAATTTGAAAATAATATTGGTTAATTCATGCTTTTATTGGTTTTCCAGCTTTGTCAATGACGTAGGGTTGGATATCGTATATATTGTTTTATATTTGGCGATTGGTTAACGGAGATTGGTAGATCTTATAAAAAGCAAGTTACAACTAGATGAATCCGGAAGCAAGTGACGCGTTTTAAAGTTGAGTAACGGGTTTTCACGCTTGTCGTGTTGTTGGTTAGTCATACAGCGATACAGAAAGACACAGAAGCACATGCTACGTTTGACTTTAAAAAAAGAAAAAAAAGAAAAGAAGAAAGAAAACGTTTTATCAATTGTGATGCATATCAAATCAGTCACAAAAGTTTCAAAGGCTGATCTAAACCTGCAGACACCATATCCACTCGGCCTTAAAGCTACACAATCCCGATAAAATAATACAATTTCAAGTGTTTTTGAACATAAGAACGCCTATAGATGAAGTTCTTTGCTGGTTGTGTTGTCTACATTGTTTAGGCTAGTATATTGTCATAGCGTATATCGAGGCATTTGCATAATAGGCGTGATAAACTCTTCGGTAACTTTGAAATTGTACCACCCAGCGATTACGGGTATATAAGCCTAAACGTTTATATAGCAATTCGCTCAGATATCCGATAACTACAGACTATTCAACTCGATTAGGATATTTAATGGCCTGCAATGTAACTATATACATGTTTGTATTGTTGAACGAAAGGGAACAAGTAAAATGCGTAAGGCATAACGTATAATACATAACTATGTAGATAATTATAAACACTTACCCGCGTATTCCACATATGTTCCATATATTGTATATACTTATTTCCTAAAATATCCTTGAAATAATCCAAAATCACACACATATTATACATGTATACATATACAGAGAGCGTGTATCGGTAGCCAATAGCGTGTAACATGAAATACATGCTCAAGTGTTGACTCGGGATAGGGAGAAATTATTGTTTACAATGAGACTGTTGAAATTAAGTTATATAGATGGAATTTTCTTTTGTTGGAAAAAGACCAGCAATATTATTTCTCGCAAATCGTAGTTTTCAGGATATGAGGAAGGGGTATACACATGAAGGTCAGTCATCCGTCTATCCTTCAGTTACACTTTTCAATTCCGGAGCTTCTTGGGAAAATAATAAGAGTCACAATTTGTAAAGAAAAAAGGATCTTTCTTGCGTGCGAGCTTTTGTGGGTGCGTGCGTAAACCGTGCTTGTATGCGTGCTATTATACAAATGTTTGTTAATATTTAAATCTGACGAATGTGAAAGGCATTTGACTACTACTTCTTCATAAAAGTAAATTCATAAAAAAACATGTTTTAAAAAGTACTAAGGCCCGGGCTAGAACCCCGTCCGCAACCTTGAAAGCATACCGAGACAGCGCGTTAACCTACTGCGCTACGGAGGGCGATTAACAATTTCGTATTAATTAAGTTACTTTACATAGATATGCTCAATCGCGAAGACTCACTGCTAATATCACGGTGGACAGACGTGTTACGGACCATGGTTGCTCAAAACTGCGTTACCTTGATTCTGGTTGCACTTGTAACGGACCCAGGTTGGTAAAAAAACAGAGGGAAAATGGACACTGGTGTCAAAAAGTTCGAACATAAAGATACAGTATCGTATGTATAAGAGAAAAACTTTATGCGACGGAACTTTTGAATATCATATCCTTTGAAATACATTTTCTTTATGTACAACAAATGCAGAATAATTCCTGACAAGCTTACTCTCAAACGGTCGATACAAAGTTGATGACTTTGAAAAGCCAAACTTCCATAATGTTATGTTCTCTCTGACTGATTTAATGTGTTCCCAAACTGGTTTGCAACTGCTGTTGTTCAATAAAGATAACTGTTTAGTCTAAACATCTGCAAATATTTACATCATGTCTAAATTTCAGTGCACCGGACCCTGGTTGCTTTGTAAAAAGTGCTTGAGATTCTGTCAAAACGGACACAATCTCTATCTTTGGCACCGACACAATCTCTATCTTTGGCACCGGATCCTGGTTGATAGATTGTTTTCTACAAAATCTGTTGGTTGCATGGTGTTTTAAGTCATCTTCAGCACATTTTATGTTAAATATGATGGTCGATTTTTTCGTTGGGGAGGCAGACCATCCACATTTTCATAAGTAGGACAAGTACTGCATGCCTCATGAAATCTTGGAACGAGCTGGATTCGTACCCACGACAGCAGAGGTGAACTTGAAACAGTGCCTCACCACTGTGGACCACGGTACTAAAATCATTCATGCGACAGCATAATGGAAAATAAAAAAAGAACAGCCCAATATTGAATGTAGAGGATGTGATCTTGTTATAGTGATAGAATCTGGTGGTGAGTTTGGCTAAATGCGTCAATGTTGAACAAGGTACAATGCTAAACAAATGTACTCCGGACCTACGTTCGTGTATATACGTTTGCGCCTTGAGATAATTCTCTCTTCACGACCTGTCTTCCGTCGACACTACCTTAAAATAAACTATGGGCCCGCAATAGCCATTAACCAAACTTACTTTCCCCGCAGCGCGCTGCATGACGGTTTCTGTCGCCGTTTTACACGACAATGACCTCAACCAGTTTTTATATGTGTAACCGGAGGCCCCGGGTTTAATCCTCCGTGGTGCCACTGAGTTTCGTCGGTGTGTTCTTAGGCAAGATACTTTCCCTTATCCTCGTCCGTCAAATTGGGACGTAAACCGGGCTGTCTCGTGTATCGGTCTATCCTCCGAGCACGTTAAATAATTCGATAATACGAGTAGGGCACGGTTCCCGTATTCCTATGTATCCTTCCTCTCTCTCTGGGCGGCTCTTAATAACCTATACTGTGTTGATGAGCCGATAAACATTCAATATTTTAAAAAAAAGCTTTATTCAAAAGGCATTATATTAGAGCACGCAGCTGTGTACACACTGTCTGCAAAAATCCGAAAATTAAAAAAAACAACACAATACATAAAAACAAAACAAAAAAACAACAACGAAAAAGTAGGGGCGAGGGCCCGGGATATAAGGATTCAGACTATATCATCAACATGTCAGCGTCAAATAAGATATAAACTAGTGAAAATAGACGAACCACAGCGTATCTGGGAATAAAACAAGTTCATGAAGTTTGCCGCGGGACCACACTAGCAACGCCCTAGTTAAGCCCCTAACAGGTAACAATTGTTTGATCATAAATGATACTTAAAAACAAAATACATCAATGAATAAAAAATCAAATATTACAGGTAATACATACAAATGCAGCAATATGAACAACTAATGACGTAGACTATATACATGAGTGCTAGTATAATGTAGGCTGACATGTCGTATAGAGAGGCCACCGTTGTTGTACGCAACAAATAAGAAAACGTTTTTTTATTTAGATAGTTTGTTTAAAATAACTCTTAATGTACATTTATTCACAAATTAATACAATAGTATAAAGTAATACATTGAACACCTCCTATAGAAAAGCTTAGCTTTTTGTTATAATCTCCGAATACTTACTGAAAATGTCAATTACAAGTTTTAAAGAGGCATTTACCAATGGTAAACTTTGAATTCGCAAGTTTTCATTATTTTATACATATAATTCTAGAGAAAGTTTTATTGAGAATGTTGCCACTTTTAAAGCACTAGCGGATTTCAAGTGGAGCACCCTCATCGGAGTCATCCTATGATTTGAAAAGGTTATCACATAACATTTAGCTGAATGTTGTTTAACTGTTTATCAAGTTAACAAATTGTTCCAAGGATAGACTCCGAAACACAGAACTGGTGTACATACCGATCGGACGGACGAGAAGAAACATGTTTTACTCAATAATACACCGAAGATTTACTTGCGGCGATAAGGCTTCATCCGGATCAAATGCAACGTGCTATCAAGTAGACCACGCCAGCCCCTTTGAAGTGTACGAGTTCCTCGCCAATGTTTGGAGGGTTTCCGTAAGTTGACCCCCGCACAAACCCCACCCAATTGAAAATGTCGCAGCTTTATCTTCCACCGCTGATATCAAACTGAGATAGTTCGAACAGGGGAACATATCTAGTCGTTTTTTTAAGATATATGTTTGCAACTACCGACTAGGATCCTGTGTCAGAAGCAAACAGGATCCAGTGCCATGAGCAAACAGGATCCGTTACTTTGCAATGCACAAACAACTTAACGCTTTTGGCAATCGGTAGATATTATTATGTATTAAATACGTCCAGTGGATGTTATGGCTGAACATACATAATTCCAGACATAGCATATGCCCAATAGCAGTCACCATTTTTGAAATAAATACTTTTCATAGAACTAGACTACTTTCACGGGTCGGTGTGTAAACAGTACGCGTTCTTTCACTTCTAAAACACTGTTTTTATAACCCGTTCTTCATGAATTCAGACACACAAATGCATCTAGTGTTCCGTGGGTGCGATCATTTTTAAAAAGAATCTTATTGTTAAGTAATATTAAATATTTTTTAACAGTTTACGACCCGCCAGGGTCCTTTACATGAGTAACCAGGATCAAGGTAACGCTGTTTTGAGCAGCCAGTGTCCGTTACGTCTGACCACCGTGAATATAAACCATTGCTTTTCAACATATTGCTTTTCCAGGTCCGTAGCTACACTGGGGCACACAGAGGTATCTGCCTTTGTTGAATTTTGGGAATGTACATACTTTACATAAAAACAAGGACCCTGGGTGAAATGCAACACATTGAAAGAAATTAAAAAAAATCTAGGGCGGAGAGGGAGGTTAATGCCACCGGACACCAACATAAGGGATATGCCTCATTTTATTGTTCAGATTGCCAATTCATTTATGTTGCATTTTTTTTGTTTCGTGAAAACATCAATATTGGGGCCCACCCCGAAACATTGGGGTGCTCTTACGCCTATGTTTATAAGACTATATAGAAACTCTCTCTCTCTCTCAATGCCTTCCACCCCACTCCTTCTTTCTCCCACTCTCTCTCCCCTTTTATCACTCCTTTCCCTCCGTCCCTCCCTGCCTCCCTCTCGCTTTCTTTCTTTCTCTGTATCTCTCTTTCTCTGTGTGTGTGTCTCTCTCTCTTTTTCTCTCTTTCCTTCTCCCTCTTTTTGACTCTCTATGTCTCTCTCTCTGTCTCTGTGTCTCTCTATCCATTTTATTTTTGATTTCAAAATTTAAATTCATGCATAAATAAAGAGGAATTCATTAAAACTATGTTGATTTATAATCTACTAATATGTGTAAACCATGCATGCAAACTTCACATAACAAATACTATATCTCCATCTTTACCATTAGTTACGAGCCTCTACCAATATTCCAATTTCGATAAACAATGCCTCCCTTGTGTTTTGTGTCAATATACACTACACACACACACACACACAAATAAAAATGGAGGATTGTTTGTATATAATAGTTTCTTTGATGCAACGCGATAGTTGGACAGGGTCTTTGTTAAAAGGCCGCTACGTTTAATCATAGGTATTGTTTTGGATATATAAATATGGACTTATAAGGTTGTTTGAGTAAGTACATCTTTAGCTTCCTTTTCAATTTCTAATGACTTGTATTTCCTATTAGGTCTTTCTATTGAAGATTGGTCTCATCACTTCGGTGGTAAAATGTCGTCTGCTAAAATCCGCTTTTATACCCGTTATAAGACCAGTGGTCGATTCACAAAGTACCTGAAGCGTCACATACAGTACCGCCTTATCTCATTAATATTCAGTGAATTTAGGTAGTGCGCATGTTGTATATATGAACCCACACGTATACAGTAATCACTTAGAACAACATGCGTAATGACCATTACATTTGTTCAGTTCTAGTGTGCCTTTTATCGGGATTGTGTAGCTTTAATGACACTATTATTGACAATATTTATCAGCTAGGAAATATTTCAAAAGAGCCTAATTTTTACATTTTTTCTATATTTTCTATTCGAAAGCGAAACTCTAGGTCTCATGGTCGTAGGCGTAATTGTAACTGCAAACGTAAATCGCGTGTATCTATTTCAGTCGCTGATTTACATACTATTTTTAAACAGTCTGGTAAGCACTCTATGCTTTCACGACTTACCTCGTTGTCCATTTCTTCACTTAAGTTGATCGACGAGGAAGCAGACACAATGTTCATTCGTACAGATCCCTTGTATAACACTGCTTCCATAATTCAAATATACACACAACATTTTCTCCGCCCCCATTATGTTATATATATACATGTATATACAAACTATTAGAAATATTATTTTGAACTACAACAAAATAGTTTCTGACCTTGATATATTAAATAAGACTGCTAAGGTATGTGAATGTAACACATCAAACTTTGCTATGCTCCAGAAGGTCATGCCATCACTGGTAATTTTGGTATTGTTGATAAACGTATTTGGCATCTGATTCGAAAGGTCCTAAGTATAGATTACCTATCGCATTTAATTCCTGTCGTTCTCAAATCGCCCAATCTATTGTTAAGTTTAGTACAAAATGGTGTCGTAGAGAACATGCGGACCCTACCTCTCTTCTACTTTGAAAAGTCAATTTTTTAAAATTATAGATACACGTATTTACTTTTATAATGCTAACAGCTCTTTACTTCCCCAAATACCAAGGTTTTCCTTTCGTAATTTGAAATCGGAAATTCATGAATTTCATAATAAAATTGTTTAAGTTCCTGCTGATAAAGTTTCTAATAATGTAATTATTGTTTGATGCCTACATTACGCCATTGTTTTATCTCTGGAATTCGGTAGCACTAATTCGTATTTTCCAATTAAATCTACTGAGGATATGTTGTTTCCACAGATATGCAAGTACTATGTACTGAATTCCTAAATTACATAAAACTTCGTGTTAGTCCTGCATTATTTCGAATTAAAGTGCCTGCACCACCACAAACATCTCCAAACGTTTGACTTCTTGTCTTACTGCCGTTAAAGATCACGTTAAACAATAGTGTGCTAAAACTTATGAAAACGTTATCATTAATTTGTTTTGGTCTATCAAACATTCAGGAGACGTTCTTGATAACGTCAAGTTTCAACTATAAGAACTTATGACTTCTCTTTTACCACATCACCT
Organism: Cyrtodaria siliqua; assembly: GCA_037043455.1. Taxonomy (NCBI): domain Eukaryota; kingdom Metazoa; phylum Mollusca; class Bivalvia; order Adapedonta; family Hiatellidae; genus Cyrtodaria; species Cyrtodaria siliqua. Next base: position 18,461 of record JAWPHD010009973.1, read on the forward strand.
TATCAAGAAAAAGCTTATTGCTCATATTCAAAAAACATTCGCTAGGGGAAACACCTACATTTTTCGCCTGTAATAATATTAAAGCGTTTTTTTACTAACTGCAGTTTAGACAATTATACTACGTGGACTCTGCAAGAAGTTTGAGAAGCACTCATCATCCTGTTAGATAATATTTTCGCCAGGTATGGAACGTTTATCGACAGATTGTTGAACGCACAGTGCACCCCTTGTCGCATACTTGTTTTTATATTGCTATGAAAGAGATTTCAAATTGAGTCTTTCACCACATACCCAGACAGATGTTATTGAAGCCTTAATGACACCTCTCGGTATCTCGATGACATATTCAACATTGGCAACCCTTTCTTTTCTACTATGGTTAATAATATATACCCTTAACAACTTCAACATTACAAAGCATATATGTATGATACTGACGCTTCTTTTCTCTATTTACATACTTAGCAACATATATGACAAGAGATGATCATGCCTTACACTCTCCGGTTTTATTGGGATGACAGTAGGGTAAGTGTGAGGTTTGGTGTACCCTAGAACCTGGTTTAAACCCCAGCGGCCTTTTTGTCCACTGACCTTTCCAAGGCGGTAGCCCTATTGTCAACCCTGTTGTGCGTGTGCTTATTTGGCTTTTATTTATCTTTAAAGTTGTTCTTTGTTTCTGTGTGTGTTTGTGGTTGACTGTCGTCCTTAAATGTTACTTTTCCTGTTCGATTTTAATATCTATATTTACGCTTAGAATCATGATGTTTATGTTTATAGTTGTACTAACTGAAGATCAGCAGAGATCATTAGAGATGTTTCGCTTATGAACTTCAAAAGATGCATGATGTTGATTAAGAAACTTCAGTTTACAAGTTTGAATGCATTTACCTTTCCATTTGCGGTTATAGAAGTTCTCAGTATATTGTATATACTTGTACATGTTCAGGTTTCAATCTTTATCATATCATCAGCAATTATATCATAAACTACCGTTTTTATTGAACATGTTGAAACAGTAGCATTAATATATAATTGTTCAATGCATGTTTAAGTTCAATTTCGCCCCATAATGTTAACTCCTATAACCATGATAGCTATCTTCTCTCACTAATGCAAATCCTGAGATATATCTATAAAACACAGTTGTTGTTTAGTTTACATACCATATATACTAGTAGTCTCTGTTTATACATACTTTTACCGTAATATCGTATCGTATGCATGGGGATAATAATAATCGCATTCAAGTCAAAATATGTCTATATCGAAAGTTGCACTTTTCGCGGATTTTAACCATGTTAACAGAAAAGTACTATAAATAATGAGCGAGAAAGAAGGAAAGACAAATTAAATCCTTCAGGAATTATACTGATACTGTCATTTATCCTCTCCTTGTCTGACGTTTGCCAACCTGTGTTGTAATCAGAAAAGAACGCAGAACGCAGACTCTCTCTCCAAATAATACTCATACAAAGTGTTGCCTAACGACTGTAGCAACATAACCAGCAATACAGTAGCGCAGTACGTGCAAATTGTAACGTTTAGAGTGCCATAATTAGAGTCCTAATGAATATCATAAACACGTTTTTCAGGTTTATGAACGAATCAAATTGCATTTCATGCAAATATTTCAAAAATGTACAACATGTCAAATATGCGACATGTCATCTTCGGGATGGTTAAAATTCTGTACTTTGATTGTTTATTAATATTGAGTTCTGCTTAACCCGGGTCTATGGGACGTGAACGGTAGCAAGCATATTTCACTACCGTTTAATCAAGAACTATAAAAAGATCGGACAGGGAAAGTAGCATTCAAGGAGGACAGTCAACCAAAAAACACAGAAACAAACATTCAAACAGAAAAACAAGAAGGCAAAAGTAATAATAAAAGTAAACGACATCACAAACACAAAAGGGTTGACAATAGGGCTAACGCCTTGGAACGGTCAGTGGCAAAGTAGGCCACTGTGGGTTTAATCCGGTGCTAGGGTGCACCAAACCTCACATTTACCCTACTGTCATCCCATTAAAACAGGACAGTGTAAATAAAGAAATCCCCGCCATGATCTAATCTCTAACCAACAAGGCAGCATCAATAGCCAATATAAGTAAAACACAACTATGTTCGTGTAAATATAATACAAAAAAAAACAATAGCCCAGAAAGCCACATTGAAGGTACTCAATGACTTGGCAGAAGCCAGAGCAATAAGAGAATAAACCATTAAGGGCACGACAAGAAAACCGAGACTGCAATATTTCATATTTATCGTGTTCGGCCGTTTCCAAAAGTTCCACTCTCATACCCATTTGAATAAATACTGATAAAGGTAAAGTTCATAAGCAAAACATTCTAATAACCTTTAGTACAACTACGAACATAACCATCATGGTTCTAAGAGTAAGTCTAGATCAGCCTTTAAAACTGTTTTTGATAGATTTAAAATGCAGAACAATTGATAAAAAACTTTCTTTCTTTTTTTTCTTGTTTTCTTTTTCTTTTTCTTTTTCTAAAATCAAAAGTAGCTTGTGCTACTGTGTCATTCTATATGACTAACCAACAACACGAAAAACGTGAAAAACCCTTACTCAACTTTTAAAATGCAGCTCGTTCTTCCGGATTCTTCTGGTTGTAACATGCTTGTAATTGGATCTACCTAACTCCGTTAACCATTCGCCAAATTTAAAACAATATATACGATATCCAACCCTACGTCATTGACAAAGCTGGGAAAAACAAAAAAATATAATGAGACTGAAATACTTATACAGTAGCGCTAATGGAAACATTGACGTCAATGTAGACAGTTTTTTAATGTGGCTAATTCATGTATCAATAATTATGATAATTGGATCCAATACAATGTAAGATCAAGGTTTCCGTTTTGGGCCTTTGGGTATGATATACTGAAGAGAGAATTCTTGTTAACAATTTAGAGTATAAAACCATTCTCGACTGAATATATAGAGGATAAAACATTTTTTCTACTGGAAATATAGAGTATAAAACCATATTCGACTAGACATAATATGCTTAATATGGATTATAAAACCATTTTCTACTAGACGTATAGAAAATAAAAAAATATTACTAGACATATAGAGGTTAAAACCATTTTCTACTACCGGTCCAAATATGTATATCACCATGAAGTTGTCGAAATCATATTGTCACGAGGTGTATCCTATTGAGTGTACGTATAGTATACTAGCTTACGTTGACCTGAATGTCAATTTATTGAAATAAAATTGTTTATGGTTTACAGTTCTGGTAACGACCGTTGGCGGAGTTATGTGCCTTTATCACTCAAGTTAAGTTATATATGTTTGCAGTAAGTTTGCGCTTGGATATTCACCAATTACTTAATTGACTTTCTACTAGAGTTATAGTTAGTTACTTTAGGAATTGAAATTTTATTAATTAAATAACAGTTATTTTAGACAAACAAGCAGCCAACCATCTTTTAAAGATACTATAGCTGCAAATAAGACTAGTGGGCGTGTATCTAAAGAAAATAGTATGGGTTTTATGCTTGGTTTACATCCAAATCCAAGTTAACAATAAACGGAGCTTGTAAATGTGTATACAATACATATATACATGTATATATATACATGCCATGTGACTATATTCTGTGAAAGCTATATTTCCTCTTTGATTTTTATATCTAATGTTATGCATATGCTCCGGACGAGTATTCTTTACTGAAGTCGGTATAAACGCAATATAAAAAGACATATGTGTTCATCTTCTTTTGTGTTCCTAAGGATTATATGTTTTTATATGGGGTACATTTAACACCAGTTAAAGGGAGTAGGTTGAAACATCTAGCATTGATCCAAATGTTATTTCAAATACTATACTGAGGTTTAGATATTGTAAAGTCATCCTATTTAACAATATAGCTTTCCCAAATAGCGCTTTAATCCATTAACGATACGCTGCTTTATGTTGCATCTATTCAATATTAGAATGGTGCATATGTGTTTGGATGCAGTCTGTCGATACCATAAAATGAATGCAGATTCGATTATTGGTCTAATAAATGAAATATGACTTGACGTTTTACAGTTGGCGTTGTATTGATTAGGTTGCTTCTTTTCGAAAACCCTTGAGGCGGATCACGTGACATTGTCAATTTGTTTATTCAACATCATGAATTCATGTATAGCCGACGCATATTTCTACTGTAAGTGTCAACCTATATGGATTGTTTTTTCAAAACAGCGATTAGTACGAGATTCCCTTTTCGCCAATACTTCATTAATTTACTGATACACTTCCCCAGTGGTTTTGTCAAACAAATATGAATAAGCTTGTCTACCTGTTATATTTCTTCGTATAATCACGTACGACCGCTGTCACCGAGATACAGACTTGCATATTAAGTGTAGATCCCCGAGTGTCTCCGTTCGGTAAGAGACAGCAGTGATACAAGTTAATAGATGCAGAAGCGGATTTGAATAGGACATACCGAGCAACACTCGGACGCAGCAGTACAGTCACGTCTTGCATACAACGGGGGCGGAGATCATTAGTGTTGGTCTGAGAAAAGCAAGATAGAGAGTAGAAACATTTTTATTATGCCATTCATTCATTCACTTAAATGCCGGCGGTAGATAAATGAAATCCTTACCCCACTGGAATTGTTCTTCTCTGGCTAATTTTGAGTTGATTGTCTGGAAAATAAAGATAAATAATTTAAAATGTCAAAATGACCATATCAGCAGGGCCCATTATCTGGGATGGTAATGCACTTACAAAAGACCCATCACAATGTATTAATAAATTGATAGTGGACTTATCCTTTTTTTATGAAGACAAAAATGCATTCCATACCTCAAAGAAAATAAAAGCAAATCATATTTCATATACTTTGTACACTGCATTGTAGTATCTATATAATCACCTTATACATTTGCTTTCTCCCCAAGATACAAGTATCCAACTCCTTTTTAAAATACTTCTTCAATTTTATAGAAATCAGGGTATTGATATTTCAGATCAACGGAGTTATGTAAATTAAAATTAAATGTTTATTTATTGACAGAATTGTTATTTCCAGAGAAAATACAAATGTTCTTTATTGATTTCTTAGTTGTATTTTAACTCATTATTTTGTTGACATATATTTGGTACGACAGCATGACCATATATTGCAGATGCATCTATAAAACGTTATATTATGGTTATGATTCTAAACATAAATTAAGTGAATCAACGTATGTGATTTTAAAAGCTAAATACAAACGGAAATGTACAAATTGGAGAACAATCGTCTGTGCCTCAAGAAAAACTAAATCATAACAGTTTTATATTAATATAATTGTACCCTAGCAAAGGATGTAAACCGTATTGCCACTGACCATTCCAAGGCAGTAGCCCTAGTGTCAACCTATTTATGTTTGCGATGTTTATATCTTGACTTTTATTTATCCTGGTAAACATGATTATTTTGATGCGTGGTCTTAGAATGCTACATTTGTTGTTCGACTTTCATATCTACTTACTTTATGACACTATCATTTTGCAACGCACTGCATGCTTGCTAGGTAGTGGACCCATTTACAGTTCGCCACCATGCTTTCCTCTTTTATTGTGCGATGACCGGACCGGCTGTGGACCCTATTATGACGTCTACCTAAAGCCCAAAAGGACGGAGACGTTTGATATTTGTTTGCAATCTTGTCTTGTCGTGCCCTCAATGGTTTGTTCTCGTGTTGTTCTGGCTTCTGCCAAGTCATTGAATATAGATGTAAAAATCGAACAGGAAAAAGCAATATTCAAGGACGACAGTCCTTCTTTGTGTCTTCACACGTCTCCTGAAAATATTCAGGAGACGTTCTTGTTAAAATGCTCAATAAAGGTCAAGTTTCATCAATATGCACTTATGACTTCTCTACACTATATACAACCTTAGCACATCACCTTATTAAAGACAAGCTAATTTCTCTTATTCAAAAAACATTCGCTAGAGAAAATACTACATTTTTGGCATGTAATAATATAAAAGCGTTTTTTACTAACGGCAGTTTAGACAATTATATGAATGGGGTGACAGTAGGGTTAAACCCCTGGTTCTTGCCACCGACCGTTTATAGGCGGTAGCCCTATTTTCAACCCTATTTTGTTTGTGATGTCTTATTTGACCTTTTATTTATCTTTCAAGTTGTTCTTTGTTTCTGTGAGGTTTGGTGCACCCTAGAACCGGTTTAAACCCCCAGTGACCTACTTTGCCACTGACCGTTCCAAGGCGGTAGCACTATTGTCAACCCTTTTGTTTTTGTGATGTCGTTTGCATTTATTATTGCTTTTGCCTTCTTGTTTGTCTGTTTGCGTGTTTGTTTCTGTGTTTTGTGGTTGACTGTCCTCCTTGAATGCTACTTTCCCTGTCCGATCTTTTTATATTTCTTTCTAGGCTATTGTTTTGTTTTATTTATATATACACGAGCATCTTTGTGTTTTACCTATATTACCTATTGGTTTGAACCCCTGGTTCTTGCCAACGACCGTTCATAGGCGTTAGCACTATTGTCAATCATTTTGTGTTTGTGATGTCTTATTTGACCTTTTATTTATCTTTAAAGTTGTTCTTTGTTTGTGTGTTGTCGTCCTTGAATGCTACTTTTCCTGTTCGATTTTCATATCTATAGTAACATGAACTTTGTCCTTAAATCAAATAGTATAGATAACATGCATTAACAAGTTACGATTATTGATGTGTTTTATATTGAAGATTGCTTTGGCGTCTTTCAGTTATTCATGATATAACATATAAACGTTGATTCATCGTCCTCAGAAAATACCGGACACAGTATAAACTACTTTGGCAGATGATTTTGGATGTCATGTCGAACATAAAGGGTTAACTATTTCGTTAACTATTTCGATTATTTTAGTTGTATTTGTCTTGTGAATTCCGCGTTCATTATAAGGAACGAATACATTGGAACCAGTAAAGGTAACAGCTTATGTGACTACACAATTCCAAGAATTTCTTCAGATATTCGAGTAATATTATTGTATAATTCTATTTGTTCCTAATAAAGAAATCTTCAAGTAAAAATAATATACCCTAGTATACATTAAGAATATTGTTTCTATGTGTTAAGTGTTTATTTGTCTTGTAAAAAGTAATAATAACGTATTAATTTGTAAGATGTCTAGAATCCCTAAGCCATTTTAATCATCGGTGGCTTTGTCAATCCTTTTGTGTCTTATTTTGACTTTTATTCATCCTTACAGTCATTCTTTGTTTGTGTGTGTGTTTGTGGTTGACAGTCATCCTTGTACGCTACTTTTCCACTTCGATTTTTTATATAAACGTTCTTAGCCTTTGGTTTATTATTTCTTGTATACATGGTTTGTGTGCTTTACTTATATAGCTTTTTCCTTTTAATATTACCTATGATACAGCTTGGCTGTCATTTCTTTCGTTTTATTGGGATGACAATAAAGTAATAGAGATGTTTGGTGAACCCTAGTACTAGTTGAACCCCGTAACGGATTATCTTTCCCCTGACCGTCCCAAGGCGGTACCTCTATCGTCTGCTTTTTCGTTTTGGTTTCATGTACTTTGTTTATCCATGTAATTATGTCTCCCCGTCTTTCTTTCAAATACGTTGTCGCCGTTACTCCTCCTAAACCGCTTGTTGCATTTTAAAAAATGTACACGAAGCATCGGTATAATGTCGACTTGTGCATATCGCGTTTGTTTTCCGAATCGACGATTTTTGACGCAGTTATGGTCCTTTAACATTTTTAATTTAAACTTGATGTCGCCGCTGCTCCACCTAAACCGCTTTTTGGAGTTCGCGGAAAAATTTACAGGAAGCATCAATATAATGACTAGTTGTGTCTAGTTGTGCACCGCCATTCCTCCGAAACAGTTTGTTGGATTTTGACAGAATTTGGCAGGTAGCATTTGTAGAATGCATAGTTGTGCCTATCTCGTTTGTGTTCCAGTTCGATTTTTTATGGAGTTTTGGCCCTTTGAAATTTTAATTTGAACCCCTCCTGAACTGCATGTTTGATATCGACGAGACTTGGAAGGAAGCACTGGTATGATGCCTAGTTGTACATATGGTGATTATATTCCGATTCGATGATTTTTGATGGAGTTATGGCCCTTAGAATGTTCCAGTTTAAATTTGTTGTCGTTGATGAACTTCCTAAACCGCTTGTTGCATTTTGATAACACTTGGTAGGAAGCATCGGTATGATGTCTAGCTTTACATATCCCTTGTGCATTTCAGTTCAATAATTTGTGACGGAATTATTGTCCTTTGGTCATATTAAATTTGTTGTCGCCACTACTCTTCCTAAATCCAATGTTGGATTGAAATTAATATGTTCCTTCCACAACCAGGTCAATGTGAATGACATTGACCTACCTTTTTGAACTAAGTTAAATGAAGTCTTATTTTATGTGACTGACAGAGATAGAGCGGTGCACCCATGTCCCATGGACATATTTTCTAGTTTTACGATTTCGAGAACACAAATATAATGTAGTTAATCCTAAAAAGTTAAAAAATTACCAACTCCTTCGTCAGTCAGGTCATAATTTTAGTAACGTAACTGTTCAACCGGTTGAATATATAATTTTTGATGATGATGCTACTAAAAGCTTTAAAATTAAAGCTAGACATATTACAGAACTGAAGTGGATGAAAAATTAGACAACATATCCACTTGGCCTTACTGACAATATTTATCAAGAAAGAAATATGTCAGAAGATCCTAATATTGACATTTTTTCTATATTTTCTATTCGAAAGCGAAAATCTAGGTCTCACGGTCTTAGGCGTAATGGTTACATCAAACGTAAATCTCGTGTAATTATTTCTGTCGCTGATTTACCTACTATTTTTAAACAGCTTTCACGGCTTACCTCTTTGTCCATTTCTTCACTGAAATTGATCGACGAGGAAGCAGACAAAATTTTCATTCGTACAGATCCCTTTTATAACACTGCTTCCATAGTTCAAAGCTACACACAACATGTTCTCCGACCCATATTGACAAGGAGTCTGATCACGTCAGGAATTTTCTAAAACTACTATATATTAACAAATGTATTGGTTTGATTGTCATGCCTAGTATTTTTCGAGATGCTCATGTAATTGATTCTATGCTAAAAATTTCAAAAATTCCGAAAGTCCTGTAATTTGTTATAAGTACAAAAAGCCTATTAGAAATATTATTTTCAACTACAACAAAATTGTTTCTGACCTTAATATAGTAAAATACACTCATAAGGAATGTGAATGTAACACATCAAAGTTTTGCTATGCTCTAGCAGGTCATGTCATCACTGGTAATGTTGATATTGTGATAAACGTATTCGGCATTTGTTTTCGAAAGGTCCTAAATATAGATAACCTTCATTTATTGATTTTAATACCTGTCGTGCCCAGATCGCCCACTCCATTGAAGATTTTAGTATAAAATGGTGTCGTAGAGAACATGCGGAACCAAACTCGCTTTCTTCTTGGAAAAAGTAAACTCTTATAATTATAGATACACGTATTACATTTTATAACGCTAACCCCTCTTTACTTCCTCCGAGACCTAGGTTTTCCTTTCGTAATTTAAAATCAGGAATTCAGGAATTTCATAATAAATTTGTTTTTGTTCCTGCCGATAAAGCAGCTAATAATGTAATTATTGTTCGACGCCTACATTACGTCAATGTTTTATCTCTGGAACTCGGCAGAACAAATTCGTATACTCCAGCACATTCCACTGAGGAGGATGTTGTTTCCATACATATCCCTCGGTGTACTACTTTCAAGGCTGGGGTAGACGAAAAGCAAAACTAACGCCTACTATGTACTGCATTCCTAAATTACATACAAATCCAAATAAGGCCCGCATTATTTCGAACTTTAGTGCCTGCACTACAACAAACATCTCCAAACTTTTAACTTCTTGTCTTACTGCCGTTAAAGATTATGTTAAACGATATTGTGATAAAGCTTATGAAAATTCTGAGATTAATTTTTTTGATCTATAAAAAATTCAGAAGACGTTTTTGATAAATAAACGTCATGTTTCATCTATAAGCACTTATGATTTCTATACACTTTATACAAATTTACCACATCATCTTATCAAAGACAATCTAATTTCTCTTATTTCTCTTATTCAAAAAACATTCGCTAGAGAAAATACAACATATTTGGCATTTAATACTATTAAAGCGTGTTTTACTAACGGCAGTTTAGACAATTATACTATGTGGACTTGCTATGAAGTTTGTATTTTCGTCAGGTATGAAACCACCGTTTGTAGACAAATTGTTGGTATCCCTATGGGTACGAACTGTGCACCACTTGTCGCAGATTTGTTTTTATTTTGCTATGAAAGAGATTTCATGTTGAATCTTTCACCAGATACACAGAAAGATGTTATTGAAGCCCGTAATGACACCTCTCGGTATCTGGATGACATATTGAACATTGACAACCCGTTCTTTCCAACTATGGTTAATAATATTTTTCCTAAAAAAATTCAGCTTAACAAAGCTAATATATCTGATAATAACGCTTCTTTTCTTGCTTTAGATCTCTCGATTAAAACTGGTGAAATAATTAGCAATTCAATGACAAGAGAGATGACTTTAATTTTAACATTGTTAATTATCCCCACTTGCATGGGGATGTTCCCCGAGCAACATTTTATTGGGCGTATCTGTCTCAACTTATGCTTTTTTCAAGAGCTTGTACTCGAGTTGAGGACTTTAATATTCGTAATATTTGTGTAACTAAAATGCTACTCAATCAGGGTTACCGTTACCATAAACTTCGTAAAACCTTTGCAAACTTTTATTATCGCAACCCTGATATTCTTTCCAAATATAAAAGTAATTTAAGGACTCTTCTATGACAAGGACTATCACAACCTGACTTCTATGGTGATGTAATTTATAAACTTCGTAAGATTCTTGGTCATGATCACTTTCATACTATCTTTGTTTAACTTGTTAAAACGTTTATCAAACCTATCATTTTGCAACATACTGCATGCTTGGTGGTGGACCCTTTTATAGTTCGCCACTATGCTTTCCTCTTTCATTGTACGAGCTGTGGACCCTATGATGACGCCTACCTAAAGCCTATTGGGACGGTGGCGTTTGATGTTTGTCTATAATCTTTCTTGTCGTGCCCTTAATGGTTTATTCTCTTGTTGCTTTGGCTTCTTGCCAAGTCATTAAGTACCTTCATTGTGGCTTTCTAGGCTATTGTTTTTTTGTATTGTATTTACACCACAATATTTGTGTTTTTTTACTTATATTGCCTATTGATGCTGCCTTGTTGGTTAGAGATTAGATCATGGCGGGGATTTCTTTATTTACACTGTCCTGTTTTAATGGGATGACAGTAGGGTAAGTGTGAGGTTTGGTGCACCCTAGAACCGGTTTAAACCCCCAGTGGCATACTTTGCCACGGACCGTTCCAAGGCGGTAGCCCTATTGTCAACCCTTTTGTGTTTGTGATGTCTTGTTTGGCCTTTTATTCTCCTTTAAAGTTGTTCTTTGTTTCTGTGTGTGTTTGTGGTTGGCTGTCATCCTTGAATGCTACATTTCCTCATCTATTTTTTATAGCTACGTTCTAAGTCTTTGGTTTATTATTTCATGTATGTATGGTCTATGTGCTTTACTTATATACCTTATTACAGGAATGTTACCTATGATACAGCTTGGCTGTCATTTCTTTCGTTTTATTGGGATGACAATAAAGTAATAGAGATATTTGGTGAACCCTAGTACTAGTTGAACCCCTACACGGATTATCTTTCCTCTGACCGTCCCAAGGCGGTACCCCTATCCATGTTATAATGTCACCCCGTCCGTATGTCTGTCAAATATGTTGTCGTCGCACCTCCTCATAAATCGCTTGTTGCATTTTAGAAAATCGGTATAATGTCGACTTGTGCATATCGCGTTTGTTTTCCGATTCGATGATTTTTGACGGAGTTATGGCCCTTTGATATTTTCACTTTAAATTTGATGTCGCCGCTGCACCTCCTAAACCGCGTTTTGGAGTTCGTCGAAAATGTACAGGAAGCATCGATATAATGTCTAATTGTGTCTAGTTGTACACCGCCATTCCTCCTAAACCGTTTGTTGGATTTTGACAGAATTTGATAGGTAGCATTGGATGCATAGTTGTGCATATCGCGTTTGCGTCCCAGTTCGATTTTTTATGGAGTTTTGGCCCTTTGAAATTTTAATTTCTACACCTCCTGAACTGCATGTTGAATATCGACGAGACTTGGAAGGAAGCATTGGTATGATGCCTAGTTGTACATATAGCGAATGGTTCCGATTCGATCATTTTTGATGGAGTTATGGCTCTTTGAATGTTCCAGTTTAAATTTGTTGTCGCTGCTGAACGTCCTAAAGCGCTTGTTGGATTTTGATAATACTTGGTAGGAAGCATCGGTATGATGTCTAGCTCTACATATCCCTTGTGCGTTTCAGTTCAATAATTTGTGACGGAATTATGGCCCTTTGGCCTTAATAAATTTGTTGTCGCCACTACTCTTCCAAAACCCAATGTTGGATTGAAATTAATATGTTCCTACCACAACCGGGTCAATATGAATGACCTTGACCTACCTTTTGAACTAAGTTAACTGAAGTTTTATTTAATGTGACTGACAGAAATACAACGGTGCATCCATATTTTTTAGTTTTACTATTGATTTTGCCTTTTCATGTTACATAAGAACACTTTTCCATAAATTCATAATGTTATCCAAAGATGTACCCTATCTACTCCCAAACATAGCTTAACAAGGTTGCGCACCATCCACCACCACACTTATTTTAACTAAGTTGTGCCATGTGGGAGACATCAGGTTTTCTCAAAAGAAACTCTAGTTATTGTTTGTCTTTAATGCAAATCTTTGTGTATCTACTTAATATACTTATTGTAGAGCAATTTATATACTGAAAGGAAAAAGAAACGCATAATCAAAAATAAATGCCTATACTACACTTGTCTATACTCCTAATATCATGTAATATTCCAGATATATCTCAACGTGTTTTGTACGAAAATGGGCTACAACTACAATGTTTTAAGGTGTTGGAAATTAAACGAATTAGTGATCTATCAAAGATGTGTCTTGTAATGTAACCTAAAGATGTATCTTATAATGTAACCTAACCCATAACATTATAAGAAAGTAGATCTGATTTATATGTGAAACTGACGTTCCGTGGACTTAATCATCAAACAATTACCCCCAAGTAATGTTCCATCTAATTGCCATTCTGCATCAAAAGATATACAATTAAGAATTCTAATTGGACGAAATTGTACATCTTAAGAAAATCCATGCACTTATATTTTCCTTGACATTACCTTGTTTGAGCAATTAGTAAGAGGTGCGTAAAAAATCAACGGCGTCTGAGAACACAATTATTGGTCATTGATGTTTGTTCTTGGTCATTAGAAATATTCGTTGTATCATCGGATACATGTGTTCATTAAATTTGCTTTATCATGGTTTTGCAAAACGTGATCATTGAACTTTTCAGATTGATGTATGTTTTTCTTCTATAAATCCATTTAGGACGTAATAGTTTACATCACTGAATTAGTAAATAATACACTATGAAAAAACGTCCAGGAGATAGTGTGCCATTCATCAGTTACAATATGCATTAATAAAAAAAATTAAAAGAAAGTGTTTTTTATAACACATTGATTTGGCATTTAATAAAACTGGTACACGTACTCGAGAATTTATTCCTGGTTTCTCATCTCAATACCCATCGTAGGGACTGTTCGAGTTTAAACATATTGTTTTCTTTATTAAGTGTAACAATATGTTCAATGTAGTAATTACCTGCATGTCTCGAGACAGAGGCATATTATTGTGTGTTTGACCTTGAACAATTTAGCCTCCCACAGTTTAGTTTGGCGGGAAAAGGGCAATTATTTAGCTTTCTTGAATATAAAAGATCGCTATGTTTGATGGAAATGTTACAGAGAAGCCGGATTCCTTTAATTTGTTCCTTCCCCACCCCACCCTAGTTACTGTGAGGCTTCACTAAATATGCCTATAATGTGATGCAGAATAGGTTAATTTAATAAAAGCTCTCTTGGAGGTGTTACATCAGGCTTTCCTGTAACATTTCCAAAACATTTCCAAACTGTTCAAATTCAACATAAATAGGCCATATCAATGAATATGTGTTATAAATTTGCAATGTGGTGTTTAGGTATATAATGTCAACTCACCATTATATATGTTTCATGGAATAAGAGGAAATATGCTGAATTTATCCTAGTACTTAACCTAGGATAACACACATAAATATGAAGAATGAGTGTCCGAATTGCCACATCTATATATTATCAAATGTGTCTTTATTATGCTATCAATTCGTTGTTCTTGGTCCAATAACGGAGTAGGACAACGTTTCATTAAATAAGAAAGTCATGACTCCTATACATATATACAGAGGATCTTACATAAGTACTCGTTCATTATTAAATTTATTAAAACGAGTTGGCAAAATGATATAATGCTAGGCTCTTGCCTGCTAACGTGTTTAATAAATTCAATAATGTATGAAAACGAATGTTAGATTCTATTTATCACATAACTCACATATCGACTTTTATTGCAGTTTGCCTGTCGCTTTAACACACGAAACCAACATAAACCTTGGGAATTGGATCATAGTCATTATCGATTTTTTTGACAGCGCATACTAGGCTAATTTGCATACTTATATCACTAGTGGTATATCGAAAATATAGAATGGTGTTATTCCACTCCCAGACTGTAAGTTATGTAAAGTGATAGTTATAACTGAAATTATTGAAGTCAAAGGCAACAGTAAAGATCATAGGAATACTCATTAATGGCAAATCACGAGTTCTACCTGAGCGAACACGGGAAGACATGTGACATTTTGTTAAATTGAAGGATTAAATCGAACATCTTAAATACTACAGTACATGAAAACACACCTCACTCAAGTACGAAATAAGTAACTGCATTCATACACTAACTACTGTAGATATGAGAATGTAATTATAAGAAACACATATGATATAAACGAGTACATATTTATTTTATATATATCTACGTAAGTCACACTCATTATGTTACATTGCAAACGTTTGTATTATAAAATAACAACATAATATAAAATAGTTTTATTCAGCTTTAAACAATGACAATAAGTTATAGCCTACACAATGATTTATGCAATTGTTCTCCTATTCATGGTGATATAATGCAATGTTTATTTCAATAGTTTTAAAGGAAGAATGCAAAGAAGACATCTACTCATATCCCGGAAATGTTATTATAGAAGTTGTTATACAAGCATGAGTTAATTATTTACAAGCGCGTTTCAGAGGCATAATATAAGTATTTGCTTAACTGTTCGAGTAAGTAATTAGATTGCTTCGACATAATAGTAGTATGAACATGATGGTGTAGAGAATACTTGTAGAAAATAAAGACACAATACAACATGTCTTTTTGAGCCTAATATATATTGCTGTTGTTTACAATTTGTTTTGTATTACATTAGATGTGTCGCAATTTTGTTATTCTCCTCATGAGTATCAAGATAGCAATATTGACTAAAGCGTGACTGTGATTTGAAAACATACTAATACAACACGACTAACAATCTGACTCTCCAAGAACAAAACCTGTACGGGGATGCCAGATGTTAGATAATACATGATCGGGATATGCATAGCATCTGACAGCAAATAGAACACAGCGATGACATGCTTGTCACACAAACAACGACATGCCAGTCAAACCTGGAAACGATTTTTGATTCCTGGCAAGATATTTAATAGTTTTGGGTAATACCCAATGTGACTGTTTAAACTGGATACACTTTACCTTTACAATATCAAGCAATCCTGAACAATATATATTACAAACTAAAGTTGATTCTTCATAATATTACTTAGTAAGTTGTTTAGTTTATTAGTGACTATTTTAGGAACGTGCAGCTGTTAAGAATAGTTGAACTACTGTTTCCGAGCTTTATTTTTAGATGAAGATAGTAATGTATATATGTATATGCAGTCTTGATATATGTGATGTCCGTGCGTGCGTACGTGGAGCTCACCATGTCGAACATTAATCTTGTATATGTTTCAACGTTTCTCAAATTATTATGATTTTCTTTTCTCTTTACGAGGGAAGGCGTGGCTCAGTGAATAGCGCTTTAAACAGACACGCACGATATAATAAAACAAAATACTGTACAGCACATGTTCTTGGTTGTTTGTTTAGTGTTAAGCATAATCTCTCGTGGTTTCTTTTCTCCATTAAATGGGTGATTTGTTTAAGTCCGATTGTTTCGCACAAACTGCGGGTAACGGTGCAAGCGAGATTTCCTTAGACACAGTAATAACCGAGGCAAGCACGATTCCCTTATGGTCACATTGGTTGGGGATTCAGACACAATTTCCTTAGAAATGACCACAATAAAAAACGAGTCTAGCAGGACTTCTTTTTGAACAGAACAGAACAATCTTTTACAACATGAGAGAATTATTATGCATACAACAAATTATAAATTATACAATTACTAATTTTGAATTAAAAAGGATAACACAAACCCCACTTGATATGGTGGGAAAAGTTATACATGGCCACAAAAGTAAATAAGGCAAGCATGTTTGCCTTAGACAATGCAAAAATATTAATCGAGACAAGCGCACTTCCCTTCGACATGGTCATAGTCGTTAATGACGCAGGCATGTTTGCCTTAGACATTGCCAAAATATAACACAATTCATACACGCTCCCTTTAGACAAGGCCTTAGTAGTTAACGAGTCGAGCACGTATCGAACGTAATAAACAAGACAATCGCATTTCCTTTCGACATAGCCATAGTAGTTAATGAGGCAGGCACGTTTGACTTAGACATGGCCAACATATAAAACAATTCATGCACATTCCCCTTAGACACGGCCTTAGTAGTCAAGCGTACATCGAACGTAATAAACGAGACAAGCTCGCGTCCCATAGACATGGTTACAGTAATTAAGGTTAACCTAAATATAAGTAATTATACTTTCCTTTAATGATGAAAGCAGTACTAAATGTTCTCTTTTATAACTAATAATAGTTGTGTACCAACGGCGACCGTCATACTATCCGGTGACATATGTCAAGTTTAAGATAATACATTATCCAGATTTGCATACAAATTGACAAGAGACACAACGATGCCATATAGTAACTAATTGCTCACCGGATAAACAACAATACAGCCGTCAATGTCGGACACACTTTACGGATTTCTGCCAAGATATGACTGTTATTCGAGAGAACTATCTAATTTCGGAGAATCCTTGAAATTATATGAGTATGTATAAACCGAACAGGAATTGTAGCATTCAAGGACATCCGTCAACCAAAAGACCAAGTATAGAAACAAAAACAAGAACTTGAAAATCTCAGAATAATAGTCATATAAATGTTATAGTCTTCCAATATTTATGTTAGGAAAGATATTAATTTACATATATATGTATATGCATCCATTGATATGTATTCACAAAGGATATGTATAACAATCACACACACACACACACACACACACACACACACACGGTTTCTGTTCTGTTATCGTATGTTTTACTCCGGTGCCCAGCATCGCAGGATAACCATCCCAGCATTGGGGTCCTACACGGGTGTTTATTCGAACAATAAATTCAGAAGATAAATAATATTTTATGTTAGTTCTCGCGCTATGACTGGTTGTGGAAATGTTTTCAGAGACGTGCTGTACTTGGTTTGCATGGTTTATATCTCCTATTCTATCTGCATTCGTACAATGCTAAACATGTATGCTGCTATATTCTATGTGTACATTACTTAACTTTTATTACTATTAATGCTAAAATGTATAACTGTCTTCTTAATATGCTATATATGTCTTACTAGAATTATATTGCTATACTAAACTACTATTTTGCACAGACCATGTCGGTACATAGTGCCCGTGTGATGGATTGCGCTAAGATTATGTCGGATTACTGGTTAAGCTCGGCCCGTTCATGGGCGGGCCGCGGGCGCTCTCATGCACGCCATAACTTACAGGGCAATCATAATACATATTGGCCCATTTTTAATTTGGGGTAGCTAGTTGCCGTCTTTGTAGCATTCCTCCTAATAGTATATTATCCCCGCGTCTTGCGTCAATGGCCACCATACTGTCGTGCGTTAGCATCCAATGTAGATTAAGATCTTTATTACACTTTCCGTCGAGGATTAGGCCGAGCAGTTTTGCATGCAGTGTGTTCTTTATCACATAATCTAAGATCCTTCAACTTGTATTCCATTTCTGGAAATGTTCCAGGTCTCGATATAATGTCATATACTCATTGCTTGTGTGTGTCGGGGTTTATTTTTAGTCCGCAGTTAGTTGACCATTTCGCTATTGTCTTCAGTAGGTTTCCACCAAGTTCAACTCGGCTAATCGTGTTGGGCTGCCTTTGCCTTGCTTGATTTAATCCACATGGCTCCGTCATCGACGTATTGTTCAATTGAGGTACGTTTTTTAGGCGTATGTTCTACCTGCGACTATTGCTATGTACTTGATTTTCAAAATGGCGACACCCCATTATAGTTTAGGTGTACCACCACTAATTACATGTAAACCTCCGAATGTAGTTCCTATAATAAAAAGTAATCTCTCCTGTTTTGATTGAAGTAGGTGAAAGCTGCCCATTTCTTTTCGAGTTTGCGGTTGTATGTATAAGAAGCGTATTGGTAGGTTTTGTTACTATATAACATACAATATAAGCGTGTTCAAAGGTCTAGAAGCAGTCACGTGTGATTAAATAGTTTTGACCATTCTCATTGGAAATATGCCAACAGTTCAATAGTTCATTACGTGACCGTGCAATAGTAAATTTAGCGTGCAATAGTACATCTTTGCCATTGTTTACACTGCTCACACTCCAAATTTTAATTTTATTAGTAAAAGATCAAAACTGTTATATTTTATGGTACCCTTCTCGGGTCAGTAGTGAACATTTTCGAACATTTTCGAAATTTCGACTCTATGCTTACACTGTGTGAGCAACCATCATTGAAAACAGCTGGTACTCCTTGATCTGTTTAACAAACCTTCTTACATGTCTTGTGACCCCCTTATCTGGGGATTTTTCAACTGGAAAATTAGTTTTCTATATGAAAATTACACTGCGGCATTATCTATACTTGAGTTGAAGTTACAGCAAATCATTAATCTGTGACACTTTAACATTGGTGTCTATGGGGAAAATTATAAGTGGTTTCATACCTTGAGCCCCATCTAGCGACAAGTTTGAGATAATACTAGTCTAGATCATCTACGACGCTTGCTTGTTTTCAAGACAAACGTTTGTATCTACGATCAAGCGTCGAAGATGATCAAGACTAGTGCGGTATCGGAAGTAAATAAAATTCTGATCTTTGTTGACACCGTGAACAAACTGCATTCATTCGGAACATCTTAAATATGTTCTACTTTAACTTTCAAAACTTTCAAGTTGATAAATAAAATCATCATACAACCATGCAAATGGTTCTTAGCTCCCATAAACAAGTCAATAAAGTCATTTCAGCCAGAAAAACAGGCCTTAAATACTCATAAATGCCTTTTACAAAAAACGTTAAGCCATTATATATTTGGGAACTCACACCAGGCATGAATACAACAATGATTTACTTCCTGTATGCCTACAGTCTATTAGTTCTATGCTGGTTTCCCGCAATATATTACCGACAAAAAGCAGCGTATCGTACAAGACAACCAATCAGTTGCCTGGCATATAATATAATCACATACATTTAACATACCGATATAACAGTCCGCGGTGGTCTAGGGGTTATCCTAGCTGCCCTAAGCGCGTTTGGATGTCAATGCATGATATCAAGCGAAAAAAATATTACTTGCCTTTTTTTATTAAATAAATTAATAAAATTAAAGTAGGTCGGTAAGAATTTGTGTTAAATCATTTTTTTTTTCAATAATAGAAAAAATGTTACTTAGTGGTTCTGTTCGTATTCAAAAAACTTTCATATAAATGAACAAAATATATCATGAACTCAACTTTTTTATTGCAATAAACAGTTTTGGGTCGGGGAGGTGTGTGTGTGTGTGTGTGTGTGTGTGTGTGTGTGTGTGTGTGTGCTCGTGCATTACTATCTGACTGAGGACCTCCGTGTGAAAACACACCAACCGTCCGAGGACTTCTGAAACGTCCGAGGACTTTTTACGGGTCCTCGGAAGAAAACTAGTTTTGATTAGTTAAAAATCGTTGTAGGTATCACGTGACCAAATTTTGGGGAAGACCTCGTTTGATAGGCGAAATGAGAAGTGTGTGTACAGGGTAAACACACTTTACGCTTTCCGATAAACACACATTATTTCGGACTTCCGGTTTTAGAGAAGAAGTTTGTCTCGAGGTCATTTCCACTGAGGTGCCATTTCCAGCGAGGTAGGTTTCTATTAAAAGTCGTTTAAACAGTAGTTTTGAATAAATGATAGGATATATAATGTAGTATTGTTTTAATAAAACAAGAATTACAGTATAGACCTAGATTGATCATTTAATTTTAAATGCCAAGTGAATTGTGGGAGGGGTATTGAATTTAAAACACAGGAAATGTTTGAACTCTGAGTTTTAGACACCAGTTTTGAGTATACGATAGGATATGCGTTTTCAATAAACTCGAATAACAGTATAGATTGATCTTTGAATTAAAAATTTAAATGCAAAGTAAATTTAAGGTCGAAATTGTGGGAGGGGTATTGAATTTGAAACACAGAAAATGCTTGAACTCCCGGTTCAGAGAGGACTTGAAGAATTTTGACATTTTCAGTTCAGATGCCGAGATGTTTATGAATTTATATGTGTGGATGAATTACGTGGTGTTTATTTTATTACAATATATTGACAAATTCAAGCCAAATTTCAAATTTAAATTGAACACAAATAAATGTAAGTCTTCAAACTTGAGTAGCAGAAGAATTTATTTCCCCAAAATTAATGACGATATCTGAGTAAACTAACTTTATACATATAATAATTTAATAAATAATAATATTTAGGTAACTAACGCAATTGAACCTGCACTTATCTGCTCAAGGAACCTCATTGGTAGAGCAATTTAAGGTACCTAAATCCATGGTCGGGAAACAAGAATTGTGACATTTAAGCACAAATGATAGTTTCCATTGCAAATGACAGCCATTTCTGATAAAAACAAATTCCGGAAAACATGGAAATATTTTTTATTTGTTGATGTATGAATCGATCTGAGATTACTTCTATCATATGCGCATTAAAATGCTGTTTTTAGCGATACATTTACTTTCTCTCATGTTTAAATTGTTGAGATCATTCGGGAAGTTTGGTTAAGTTAAGCATTGATAGAAATCACGAATGCCAACTTTTTCACGGTAACGGAAAATGGTATATTATTATCGGTTATTTGAATAGTTTAGTTTATTTCATTCAGGACTGTTATTCATTCGATCTTTGGAGATCGCTGAGCACAATACTTATATTTAGTTATCGGTGGTACATTTTCAATTTCATTTGTTTTCTTACTTAATTTTGGATTTGGTTGTTCCACTACTCCGACCGATAGAAGGCTCTGGGTATTGTTTAACCACTCATAAGATATGTTGCCTGCTTTTTACTTTTGGCTGTTACTTGTGATATG
Source organism: Cyrtodaria siliqua (assembly GCA_037043455.1). Lineage (NCBI taxonomy): Eukaryota > Metazoa > Mollusca > Bivalvia > Adapedonta > Hiatellidae > Cyrtodaria > Cyrtodaria siliqua. The sequence goes on from JAWPHD010009973.1 coordinate 40,197, forward strand.
CAGGCTTCATAACCTGCTCCCAACTAAATTCCATTTTGTTTATTTTGCTCTTCGGGGCATTGTATTTTGTTAGATATTGGGACCATACACCACTGGACATGGGGGAGGAAAATCTCTATGCTCACAGCCTATGCATGCCATCTTCGGGATGGTTAAAATTATGTACTATTGATTTTATGAATATTGAGTTCCGCTCAACCCGGGGCTAGAGGGCGTGAGCGGTAGCTAGCATATTTCACTACCGTTCACGAACAGTCTCAATCAAACCGAGACTGCAATATTTTGTATGTGTCGTGTTCGGCCGTTTCAAAAGGTCCATTATCATACTCTTTTATTATAAATTTACGAGTGGCGTCAACTAGAATATAAACGAGCACTATTATGATATCACGTTGGCTGTTGTAAATCTATACCATTTATTTCTTCGAAAACAAATCATATCAGTGATTCATTTTAATGTTCCCCAAGGAAACCGGTGGAATATAGATTCGGCGATGTCCATGGATACGTCTGTCCGTTCGTAAGTTACTATCTTTGTGCGTGTCTTTCGCATGTATGGATGGATTTTAAACGGACACACAATCTGGACGTTTTTAGCAAACATTAAAGGAACACACGGCAATCTTGAAGTGTTTTGAATGAGTGTTTCGATTTATATATCCAGTATCTTTTTTACTTTGACCCTTGTAACGTCTAAATAAATCAAATTTAAGTATTCACTATTTCATCTTAATAATTGAGCTCCAGATAAGGTGCGTATTTGCGTAAATAAAATGGTAGAAAAAGCAATATAAATACAAAACCATGCGTATTATAACGCAAAAGAAGTGTTTGATACGCAATTCCTCGCAAATTGCTTGCATATTTGCAATTTTTCATTTCTAATCGATCGCGTATTGGCTCGGAGTTCTCACAATATCTCAAACAAAATCAAATATAGGTAAAAGACCGAAACTGCCGAGTGAACAGACTGGTTCCAAAATTCAGTTTTCAAGCCTTTTTCAGACTACAATGAAGAAAACAAACACATTTCAAGTATGTTCTGGTCATTACATTATTGAATGAAACTGGCCAAGCATTTATTTTAAGTAAAAATTAAAACTCATTTTATTAGCTCGACTATTCGAAGAATAAGAGAGCTTATGTAATCACCCCGGGGTCGGCGTCGGCGTTGGCGTTGGCGTCCCACATCAAGGTTTGCGTGTAAGCTGTGTTTACAAGTCTATATATCTTACATTTCTTATCCTAGCACAACCAAATTTGGCCATGGGCTTCCTTATAGCATTATCTTAAGGGCTGCATAAGCAATTTTGGTTCCAGTAACCCATGGGCTCCCATAGAACATAATGGGGGAGGAAAATCTCTATGCTCACAGCCTATGCATGCCATCTTCGGGATGGTTAAAATTATGTACGATTGATTTTATAAATATTGAGTTCCGCTCAACCCGGGGCTAGAGGGCGTGAGCGGTAGCTAGCATATTTCACTACCGTTCATAAACAGTCTCAATCAAACCGAGACTGCAATATTTTGTATGTGTCGTGTTCGGCCGTTTCAAAAGGTCCATTATCATACTCTTTTATTATAAATTTACGAGTGGTGTCAACTAGAATATAAACGAGCACTATTATGATATCACGTTGGCTGTTGTAAATCTATACCATTTATTTCTTCGAAAACAAATCATATCAGTGATTCATTTTAATGTTCCCCAAGGAAACCGGTGGAATATAGATTCGGCGATGTCCATGGATACGTCTGTCCGTTCGTAAGTTACTATCTTTGTGCGTGTCTTTCGCATGTATGGATGGATTTTAAACGGACACACAATCTGGACGTTTTTAGCAAACATTAAAGGAACACACGGCAATCTTGAAGTGTTTTAAATGAGTGTTTCGATTTATATATCCAGTATCTTTTTTACTTTGACCCTTGTAACGTCTAAATAAATCAAATTTAAGTATTCACTATTTAATCTTAATAATTGAGCTCCAGATAAGGTGCGCATTTGCGTAAATAAAATGGTAGAAAAAGCAATATAAATACAAAACCATGCGTATTATAACGCAAAAGAAGTGTTTGATACGCAATTCCTCGCAAATTGCTTGCATATTTGCAATTTTTCATTTCTAATCGATCGCGTATTGGCTCGGAGTTCTCACAATATCTCAAACAAAATCAAATATAGGTAAAAGACCGAAACTGCCGAGTGAACAGACTGGTTCCAAAATTCAGTTTTAATTGTGCGCGATTTACTCAATTTTGCCTGCGCCCTTTTTATATCATGTATGCGCTCGGCGATCTAAATCAAGCGGTTAAAAATGCCGGCGGATATAAACAAACGAAAAAAAACACTGCAAAAATAACAAATAATATAATAGTATCTGTTTTGTCCACAGTAAGTCAACGGAGGCAAAACAAATTTAAAAAATAACCTTAGATGACATACTATTCAATGTTGTCCAGGGTTCACAAAGCACTGTTCAAGATATTTTATCTGATGTGTTGGAAAACGTTGATCGTAAAACGCAACAAAAGCACTCAGGGAACCGTGTAAGTAAAAATACCGTAAATGACTCAAACGTGAGTACCTTGTTTGATTATGTGTTTTCTTTGTTGTTGGTTAATTTTACAAGGAAATACCCAATTGAAAACATCCGGGTAGGGTAAAAATACCCAATTGAAAAATAAATGATGAGGTAAAAAAATGATATGTCCAAATCCTTATCTGGAGCTCTGGTCTTATTATAATAAACGTTTTTATATATTATTGGGGCAGTAATATAAAAAATTAGAAACATGCAAAAACAAATTAATTAATACCAGGGTCCGACAAATCACATGCCCGGAGCCTGCGGGCTACCAAAAGTCGATGTCCGGACTACCATAAATTTCATTCGTGAACCTGACGGGCTACTACAAATTTCCTTTTGCAGTAGCCCAGTCGAAACCAGATTTTACCCTAAAATACAGTTTTCACAGCTATTTAATCAAGATAAGATTAGAAAGTCACGCTAATAACCAAGTTCACGAGGTGTTAAAACAACACGAGCAATGCATCGGCAGTGTTTCTGCAGGTCTCAATTTTTTAGGGATCATCCTTGACCCCCTATGGAATAAACTGGGGGTCATTTTATATATATAGTGGTCATATTTTTTGGACATGCATTTTGATGAATAGACCATGTCAGATCTATAGATATGCATTATAAGTTAATTAACAAACGTCTACTTGCCCTCAGACTAGTGTTGATAATCGGTTGAAAATTCATGATCGATTATCAGAAATTTCAACCAACCGATGATCGATCATTCATCGATTAAACATGGCTTTCATAAAAGACACAAGTTCAAGCCTTTTTTCAGACTACAATGAAGAAAATAAACACATTTCAAGTATGTTCTGGTCATTACATTATTAAATGAAACTGGCCAAGCATTTATTTTAAGTAAAAATTAAAACTCATTTTATTAGCTCGACTATTCGAAGAATAAGAGAGCTTATGTAATCACCCCGGGGTCGGCGTCGGCGTTGGCGTTGGCGTCCCACATCAAGGTTTGCGTGTAAGCTGTGTTTACAAGTCTATATATCTTACATTTCTTATCCTAGCACAACCAAATTTGGCCATGGGCTTCCTTAAAGCATTATCTTAAGGGCTGCATAAGCAATTTTGGTTCCAGTAACCCATGGGCTCCCATAAAACACAAATTATAATAGCCCATAAAATGTGTCCCATTTCACAAAACTTTTTGCGTGTAAGCTGTGTTTACAAGTCTATACCTCTTACAATTCTTACCCTAGCACAACCAAAGTTGGCCATTAGCTTCCTTATAGTATTATCTTAAGTGCTGCTTAAGTAATTTTGGTTCCTGTAACCCCTGGGCTCCCATGGAACCCAAATTGTGATAGCCCTTAAAATGTGTCTGTTTCACATCAGATTTCCCTGTAAGCTGTGTTAACAGGTCTATACTTCTTACATTTCTTGTCCTAGCTGAACTAAATTTGAACTAAAAAACGGTGATGGCCCATACAATGTGCAATAAAGGCAGATCTAGGTTTGCATGTAAGCATGTATATATCTATAAGTTTGGTTTGGGATTACTTATAGCATTATGCATCTTATTCATACTTCACCCATATTGGGGCATGGGCTCCCTCCTCCCCTCCCCCCCCCCCCGCCCCCACTCCCACCCCCTCCACATATTTTTTTTTTTTTTTTTACATATTTCTGTGTTGTTTTTGTCACTTCTTAAACAGATTGCCCCCTTCCTCACCCCTGCCTCTCCTCCCCCGCCACTCCCAACCCCCTTCCCCACCACACACTCAGAACTAGATAAAAAAAAAAATTATTTTTACATATTTCTGTGTTTTTTGGTCAATTCTTACACATATGTTGCTCCCCCCCCCCCCCCCCCTCCTCCCCCTGCTTCTCTCCCCCCCCCTCCTCCCCCACCACACACACACACACTTCAAACTCTTTATTTTTTTATTTTGTTTACATATTTCTGTGTTGTTTTGGTCAATTCTTACCCCTCCCAACCCCCAACCCCACGCCCCCCACTCAAGAATCGATTTTTTTTATTTTGTTTTACCATATTTCTGTGTTGTTTTGGTCAATTCTTACATAGCTTCTTACACATATATGTTGCCCTCCCCACCCCCTGCCTCTCTCCCATCCCTACTCAAAACTCGATTTTTTACATATTTTTTTTTACATATTTTTGTGTTGTTTTGGTGAATTCTTACATAGCTTCTTATACATATATGTTGCCCTCACCACCCCCTATAAAAAAATAGTGTTACATATTTCTGTGTAGTTTTGGTCCATTCTTACACATAGTTATGTTGTGCCCCCAACCCCACCCAACATTGTTGTAGCCTTGTTTTCTGATGGTATATACTAGCTATAAATTTATTATTCTCTGAAAAATCGACTAGTCGAGCTGCGCTGTTCTCCGACAGCTCTTGTTTTCTTGTATATTTTATCATTTTACAACCAAGTAAAGCCGATCAGGACAAATTGTAATCGATTAATCAGATCAAATGCGTAACTGATCGATGATCGATCAAAGCGATTAATAGGAACAGCACTACCTCTGACAAAACATCACATGTCAGATACATCACTAAAATGTCTCCTTTCATGTCAGATAGACATGCATTATTAGTTTAGACATTTTAATTGTTGTTTTTAAATTATTTGTATAAAGAACAAAGGAATGAAGGAAAAAGAAGTTAACCAACGTTGTTTCATTTTGGGTTCGTATGCATTTAGTGGCCATATCATGATCATCTACGCGCTTTTATTAAATACAATACTTTGCTATTGTTAGCTCCACTGATCAGAGATCAGCAGAGCTTATGCCGTATGCAGCGTCCGTCGTCTGTCCGAGGGCCATTTTAGTAGCCTGTACAGAAGGAAAGGGTCATTTTCCAACAAGGGGCCTGGCCCCATGTTTTTTTGTGCTCAAATGATAAAAAGGCCCCTCTGTAGGCTGTCCAAGTTCATTAGACACAATTTGTCCACATACTTGGACAAAAAATAGAGGGTATTTTTCTGAAAGATGGGGCCATTTTCCTTCATTTATGGCCCCTTTAAACATGGCCCTTTAAACATGGCCCTTCGCAAGGTAGCTCCTTGCTAAATTCCGTTCGTCCCGTCTGTCTGTCCGTCCGTAAGTTGTTTTTGTAACGACTACTCCTCTGAAACTACATGACCTATTTTCACGAAACCTTACAGAAATGATGCCCATGAAGTCTAGTTGATCCCAATCTCATTAAAATCAGATCCAAAATATTCGCTCCACTACTTTCCGCTATTTAGATCTAGATGATCTGGACAACAGTTTCACTAATGCAAACATTTGACGCAAAGCGTCGTTTATAAATAAGATTGTATGGGAGAGTATACGTATTTCATTGATAAAGTATGTGATTTCATGTGCATGCTAGTGCATTATTCCAAAATCATTTTAAAAACGCAGCGATGTTCGAGTCACAATCCAGTGTCATTAGCTTTCGCGATTCCAAAAGAACTAAGTTCAGGGTTATAAACTTTTGTCAGTGTTATATATCCTTACCAGTACTGCTTAAACAATCTAATGGAAGACCCAATGTATGCTACATGCTGTCTTTTTTTAGCTCTACTGGCCAAAGGCCAGGAGGGTTTATGCGATCACTTTTCGTCCGTCCGTCCGTCTGGCCGTCTGTCTGTCTGTTAGCAATTTTATAAAATCGACATCTCCTCTGAAACCGCTTGAAGGATTTTAATGAAACTTCATCACAATGTTACTTGGGAGGTCTCCTCTCAGATTTGTGTTTTTCGCGGTCGCCAGTCATCCAAGATGGCCGCCATGGCTAAAACTATGTCAAATTTAAGGAAATTTCAAAAGACATCTCCTCCGAAACCACTTATTCCGTTCTACTGAAATATCATATACTTGTTCCTTTGGTTGGCCTCTATTAAGTTAGTGTTTTTCGTTATCGTCGAATTATCAAAATGGCCGCCACGGCGACTCAAAGTTTACATAGAGTTACATAGGAAAAGGTTAAAAATGACATCTTCTCTGAAACCGCTTGAAGGAGTTAACTTAATCACAATGATATTTGGGATAGTCTCTCTCAGATTTATGTTTTTTGCGGCCGCCAGTCATCCAAGATGGCCGTGTCACAAAATGTCACGGGTAGAGCGTATTGGTCGTACATAGCTCTTGTAAGTTATCAGTTACACCCTAATCTATTGTTCGAGTTGAAACAAATTCACAATTTTCATGATATATTCATGTAACACGTAAAAGCGTGCACATTTTAAGTGGCTTCCAGAGAGGCCGTGTTATAAGTTTTATTTTTGTGCTAATGCATGTAAACGTATAGGTCTATCTTCCTTAAACGGCAAAATTGTATAAGGGGCCTCTTTTTTACGTCGAGGATATTTTGGATTTATAATTAATAGGATGAGGTATGTCAACAGTTTTTAATTGAATCATCAATGTAATAGTACCTCAGAAGAAACGGCAGATTCATATTACCAAACAAAATGAACACTTTTGAAATATTTATGAAAAACTCTACAACAATGGTCTAAATTTCTATCGAGGCGGGCGCCATTATCGAACTGTGTATGACGGACAAGCCGCAAAGTTAAAGGCACGCTGTAAAGTTTTGGTTTCTTTTTTTTCTTATACTGCAGAAAAAAAAGTTGTGACAATGACAGACAAACGGAAACATAATGAGTTGTCCAGTATTAGTTCACTAGATACAAGTCATGACACAAGCCACGATGCTTGTAGTACATTAAACACTACGGCGGAAGTACCACATATAAACATTAAGGAAAATACACTCAAACCGAAAGTACCAAAAGGTCAAAAGAAAAAAAAGTCCAAAATGGAAACAAAAATAGGGGAACTTCAGCTAGACATGAGCAAAATAGATAAAACAAATACAAATACAGTTAAAAGTACAAAAACAAAGACTAAAGATGACGTCTTCAACACTGATGAAGGAATAGAAAGAAATCTCCAGGAAATCAATAAGAAGCTGAATAACGTCCTATCAAAAGACGACACGTCTTTTTTAAAAAGCATTATCAAAGAAACGATTTTAGAACTAAAAGAAAGCCTACTTGCCACAGTAGTCAAGAGAATAGAAATTGTGGAGGGTGATTTGCACAACAAGATCCTTGAAAATACAGAGTTGAAAAAAGAGGTGGAGCAATTGAAAGTAAATATACAAGAAAAAGAAAATGAACATGAAAATTACAATGCAAATATAGAAAGTGAGCAAAAAAGGGTAGATGAAATTATAAACGAGCATGAACAGTATAGTAGAAAGAACAATATCAGAATAACAATGTTACCAGACGACGAGCAAAATGAACAGTCAATGCAAACCACTAGGAAAGTATAAACATGCTTAACCGAAAACTTAATATGAATCTGACCCCCAATGAGATCGATATTTCTCATAGATTGGGCCGCTTTCAAACAGGCCGAAATCGCAGAGTTATTGTTAAGTTTGTGCACAGAGAAGTCAAACAGAGCGTGATGGCAAACCGGAAGCTGTTAAAAGGTAGTGGGATGTCAATATTTGAAGACCTCACCAAACTTAATAACGAGGTTCTAGCATCAACAAGGAAGAAACTTAAGGATGAGGTAGACCAGTCTTGGTTCGCGAACCGAAAAATATTTGTTAAATGGAGGTCTACAGCTAAAATAGAAAGAATAGAGTTCAAAGACTTCCACACTTGGCTCGATCTCCCCTGGCCATAACTATCTATTGCACAGTCCCTTTAAAATCAGTGTGAATATTTATCGCGCTTAAAACACCCGTGCGGTATACAATAGATTGTGTTTTCCCTCAACACCCGCGATAAGAAATTGATCTTTCGATGCAAACTATACAATACTTTCTTTTAAGTACCACGCGAACTCATGATTAACGGGAGAAAACAAGATGACATACAAACACAGTGGTACCTTACATAAACCAGCCCCGAACACGTAATTATTGGAGCTTATATATTGACACACTAAACAGTACTTTACAGATCAGGTGAAGACTCCAGACCAACCCAAAACGAGAAAAGACGTCGATCTGTATTAACCATACACCTGTATTATTTAATTATTGCTCGTTACAGTATGTTTTGTTGTTGTTTGTTTGTTGTTGTTTTTTTGTGTTTTTTTTGTGTTTTGTTTTTGGTAAATCGTCTACATGCACAAAGGTTTATTAGTTTTTATGGTTGTTTATGTTTTTGAGAAATATTTCTTAAACAAAATAAAATCACTACCGGTATATACCACTACGGGTATGTTACCCGACCCATTTGTCATTATAATATTTCTATTGTATATATGTGGATATTATTCTGTCTGTAAAATATTGGCCATTAAATATGTTTAAATCTAAATCTTAAACAGAATCAAATTTGACGCTTAAAAGAGCTCAAACATAGTATTACATGCAGGTTTGATGATTATCTTGTGTTGTATGTTATGTTTTTATGATCACATAAACTACACTATACGTGCGTCTGTGCGTGCGTATGCACGGGCAAGCGGTAAGGAGTGAGCAATCACATAGGTGCATGCTTTTGTGTTTTCAGTAATATAGAATATGGCTCTATATATAAATAAGTTCTGAGGAAAAGAATTTACGTGTTACTATTTTATTGTAAAATTCCAAAGCCAATACAGATTAAAAAAGCAATTCAATTTATGAGTCAGTCGTTGTGTGTGTATTGTCTGTGTTGTCTGTGTGTGTGTGTGCGTGCGTGCGTGTGTGCTTGCGCGCGCATGTGTGTGTTTCTGTCTCGTCGTGTTGCTTCTTTTCACATTATCTGTAATATGCAGTTCCGGTATTCCGAACAGAAATTGCCGGTGTGAAAACAATATACAATGTATTAATATGTTGCTGCTTTTTTATTAAACAATAAATGTCAATAGTATTATAATTAATACTAGCAAAGTGAAACATTGTAGTGTTTTATTTTATGAACATAAGTAGACATGCCTTTATTAAACCGTGTTATTTGTCGAATAATAACCTTGTTTTTGTACAAAAATCGACATAATAATATCTAGTACTGTTATCTTCCAAGAAATAACTTGCTAAAATAAACCCCACTCTCATCTTATTTCTTTTCGCTTTTCGGTAAGATAGAGAATATGGGGTTGCAAGTGCTCATGAGATGTAAATTAACGAATGACGGTCTGAGTCGGGTCGGTTGTTGGTGTTTGATGGTTTGCTTTTGTCATCGAAAAATGATCTAAATATTTTCAAACCTCACTTTGGTCTTACATTTTCGTTTCGGTAAGATACAATACATGGGGTATTATCCTTTCACATTCGTCATGAACACATTGTGGCAGGTCTTAAATGGTTTGTTTTTCTGGTTCTTTTGTACCAACTTGTATAAAATAAACATTGCACTGTTTTTGAAAACAAATACATTACTCATATGCTATTTTGCGTAACTTGTTGATAATTAATGAAGAGAAAACATATATTATGGTGAAAAAAAGAGTAGTTATTTGGTAGATATTGTTCTAGTTTTGTTTATTTGTTTGAATTATTTATATATATATTATCTACATTGCCTTCATTACTCCTTACATCTTTTCGAAATGTTACTTCATATCACTTATATTACATGTTAACTATAATAAGCGTAAGAAATTATGCATAGTATTGTCATATAAAATCACTGGTGCGAGAGTAAGCGAGGGTGTGTGTATTTTGAACGTGAAGCGTGCACAAATATTTAAGCAGCATCCTCATGTGCCTTTTATAAAGTACAATAATATGTAATACATTGATCATGATAATCCTGCAAAGCTTATTTTAACCAGTTCTGAATAGCTAATTTAAAAAAAAAGTGTTTGTGTCTTTGTGTTTGTGTGGGTGTGTGTGTGTCGGTGTGTAAATTGTTGTTTCATTAATTTTGTGCATATATATATATATAATACCTAAATTTTATTTCTATTTTTTTTGTTATGTAAAAAAAAAAGAAATGTGTTGATATATCATGTATATGTTGATATATATTTTTCTGTAAAGCATGTTTAAACTGTGAAGTATTACAATAGCAATTGTTCAATGTTTTTGGGGAGAGTATATATTTACATATAGTTCGTTTTAGTATTGTAGAGTCGATCAAAATATATACGTAAGTGCTTATTTTTTAGAATATAATGTGTTCAATATATAGTATTTTTTCATAAACGTAAAGCACTAGTAATTATTGTAAATTTTGATGCTCTCGTAAAAGACACACAGCCAATGTGTTTTGAATAGAAATGTATTCTTTGTAAAGGCTACATAATCGAACACGTAGGATTACTTTTGATGTATATAAACTGAGTGCCACCGGATATTCTCCAAATGTGTGCGCCATGTTGTTTTAGCTAGATGCAGAGTTTATTTGATAAACAATGCATTGCTTATGGGATAACCTCAACGTGATTGTGTAGTTGTTGGATTTTTTTGTTTTTTGTTTCTAAGCCACTTAGGCTTTTTATTTTGAAATATATTCTAATTGTTTTTGTATGGTGTCTTTCTTCCTTAATTTTGTTTCATGGTTGTTGTTGTCGATTTCTTTTTTTTTTTTTTCCTTTTTCCTTTTTCCCTTTTTCAGACGAAAAAAAGGACTTTGTAGCGCTGTGTGTGTTCTATCCTTGGTGCTTTATTTTATCTTATTTTTGTATTTAAGATTGAATCCGAAATTATTGCTTTCAACGTATGCTTTGTATTGATATGCAAATATAATACACTATTACAAACTTAGATGGCGCCCAAATCGTACACCAATACGAGAATACTGAAATGTACACTGTCACCCCTGGTCTCTCCTTCTTATATCTTACTCTGACTTCTCTCTATATACTCTCCTTTTCAATGATAGACTACTTAGACGTTAAAATTTTACCGTACTGTTCAATGGTAATACACTGTAATGATATTCAAACAACCCATACTTGTCATTGCATACATTTTATGATAGTAATAAATGACGGTTAAAATATGTACCTTTAATGTTAAGGGACTGGGCGATTATCGCAAGCGACGACAAATTTTTGAATGGTTAAAGCTAAATAATTACTCAATTTGTTTCTTACAAGAAATCCATTGCGAAGAAAATACATTTAGAACAAGGAAAACAGAATGGGGGCATGAGGCATTTTTTTGTGGAAATAGTAGAAATAGTATCCTTGTTAACTCGAATTTTTCATACAAAATATTGGAACATAAAAACATTATAGATGGTAGGATGCAATCATTAAAGATCAGCATCGATGAACAAGAATTTCTGATGTTGAATGTGTATGGTCCGAATAACACATCTGATAATATGAAGTTTCTGTCAATTATTGAAGAGTTTGTCACTTTAAACGATAGTGATACTTTAATTATTGGTGGGGATTTTAATACTGTGATTGATGTAAGTTTAGACAAGAAAAAAAAATGGTAATATTAACAACAACAAACCATGTCGAGAAAGATTAATACTTTAATAGGAAATAACGATATAAACGATATTTGGAGAATTTTTAACCCCACTACTTGTCACAAAATGTCACGGGTAGAGCGTACTGGTCGCACATAGCTCTTGTAAGTTATCGGTTACACCCAAATCTATTTCGAGTTGAAACAATTTCACAATATTCATGATCTATTCATGTAACACGTAAAAGCGTGCACATTTTAAGTGGCCGCCAGAGAGGCCGTGTCATAAGTTTAGTTTTGTGCTAATGCATGTAAACGTATAGGTATATTTTCCTTAAACGGCAAAATTGTATAAGGGGCCTCTCGTGTAGATTCAATACTGTAGATTTAGCCACGTTTTTCACGGACTGAACGGGGGAAATAATGATTTGGGCGTAATGTTTGCTATAAAACCCATTGTCTTCTAGCTCTCGCCGGGATGATCGATAGTACTTTGTTGGAACAGAGATTGGACGGCAAATTTCACAGGCAACATGTGGTTAGTAGTTTTATTAAACTTGTATCGTACATTTGTATTCAGTGGGCGGCGCCATCTTGTTTGGCGGTTACGACATCCGGTTAGCATTGATGTTTCTCAAACATAACTTTAGACTAGCTTATGATTTTGAAGTTACTTTATTTGATGTAATTATTGTAATTGATCATTAATTGTAAAACAATATTAATTTGATAACAGTGGATAATAATTGCATTAGTTAACGTTGGCGTATAACTCAGTGATTGTAATACACGATTGTTAACATTAGTTAACAATGAGATGAGTGACAAGAATAAATGCGTGCATGCATAACTCAGTGAGTGTAATATATGAGTAATTTGATCATGTTTATATTACATGTATTAGGGGCATTGATTAACAGCGACGTACATAGCGTATACATGGCGTTGTAGAATATGTATACATTGCTACTCATCATTAGTACAGCTTACATATATTGATTGAATAATGATTTGTTTGGGTAATGATAATTATGCAAGATTGTTATGTTTGTCAACCGACATCTAAAACGTATGTATAATTACAGCCTAAGCCATCCAGGATATAAGCCATCCAGGGTTGGAAATAAGCCATCGAGGGTTGGAAATAAGCCATCCAGGGTTGGAGTAAGCCATCTAGGTTTGGATATCCAGGAGTGGAGCTAAGCTTCCACGAATAACGTTTACAAGCGGTGGAGACGGTCCCCGTACCTGCGCAGCCAGGTTTTACTAACGACAACCCCCGGGACACAAGGTGGGCCCGTTACCAATCCTCACTGGAGGAATATCACTCACAATCTCAGTGGAGGTTAACTATCATTGCATCGCGTCATCAACCCTTACAGAAGGCATTTGATGACAATCATCCATTGAATTCGCGCATCATCATCTTCATGAGCTCTCGCGCATCACAGTTATCGCGCTAGATCAACATTGTTATAGCTTTAACAACACTTTAGTGTCTTAGACATTCAGTATTTATAACAATACTAAGAACGTCTTAAACGTTCATGAGAACATTCTTTTCATAGTTCATTTGCCGACGATGCTACATTTATTCTAGATGGGTCAAAGAAAACGTTTGAAACATTAGTAAACCTAATCGATAATTTTAGTGAAGAGTGTGGATTAAAATTAAACATAAAAAAATCAATAATACTACGTGTCGGTTCATTAAAAGATTCAAATGAAAATTACTGTGAAGAAAAACAATTTGTATGGACTAAAGACAAAGCAACAACACTGGGAATTGTTTTTGCAAATGAAAAGGGAAAATGTGAAGAATATAACCATTATCCGAAAAAATATCAATTTATAACATGCTTAGATCAATGGAAAAAAGATAATTTATCTATTCTAGGAAAGATAACGGTAATAAAAACATTTGCTCTACCAAAACTGATATACCCTCTAACTGTTTTGGAGACTCCATCAACAGAATCCTTAAATCGAATAAAAAATAAAATGTATCAATATTTGTGGGAGGGTAAACCAGATAAAATCAATAGGAAAACGATTATACAAGGCTATACAAATGGTGGTCTAAAAATGATAGATTTGGAATCATTTATTAATTCCACTAAAGCAGGATGGGTCAAAAGACTTGCTAATCCGGATAATCACGGTGATTGGAAGGATATTTACATGAAAGAACTAAATCAGTATGGTGGGGTATTTTTTCAATGTGAACGGTAAAGATGCAAAAAACCTAATCACACGATCCGCTTTTCTGTCAGAAATAATAAAATAATGGTCTTTAGTAAACTTCAAAAAGAAGACTAGCAGCATTGCAAAAGAGATACTATGGAATAACTCGTACATAAAACATCAAGGACGTACTATTTACTTCAAAACATGGGATAACTTGGGTATTAAATATATTGAACAATTTTAAAACCATAGAACTAGAGAATTTTATACATTTGCACATTTGAAAACAATATATAACATACATAACTCTGAATTCTTGAACTACTATACAATTGTTCAAAGCATACCAAACAAATGGAAACAGAAACTGAAATCAAAAGACAGAACAACACACTGTTGCGAAACCAGCTTACTAAAACAAATAGGAAAACAAAATAGTGCCAACAAATTATTATACAACATTCAAGTGGAACGCATGCAAGCAGAATTACCAATTAAACCTCACCAAAAATGGGAGGAAACTATAACAAACATAAACTGGAAACGCATTCATACTACACCTTTCAAAAGCACGATCGATACAAAACTTAGAACTTTTCAATATAAGTATATAATGAGAATTATACCCACAAACAAATTTCTATATAAATGCAAAATTAGTTACACAAGTCTCTGAGAACATTCTTTTCATAGTTAATCTGCGTATTCGCTTGTTTTTTTAGATAATTGTATATATATTAAACATATTTTAAAAGTTGCATTATACTTATGTAAATGCATTCACCGTCATTGATTCTTTCCTGAGTTAGCACCAACCACTAGGGTCATCCTGTGACAGGCCGCCATGGCTAAAACTAGGTCAAATTTAAGTAAATTTCAAACGACATCTCCTCCGAAACCACTTATTTCATTCTAATGATATATCATTTACATGTTCCTTGGGTTGGCCTATATCAAGCTTGTGTTTTTCGTTTTCGTCTAATAATCAAAATGGACACACGGCGACCCAAAGTTTACATAGAGTTATATAGGAAAAGGTTAAAAATGACATCTTCTCTGAAACCTCTTGAAGGATTTTGATGAAACATAACCACTATAATATTTGGGAAAGTCCCTCTCAGATTTGTATTTTTCGCGGCCGCCAGTTATCCAAGATGGCCGCCATTGCTAAAAGTAGGCCAAATTTAAGGAAATTTCAGACGAAACCACATATTCATTCTTGTGAAATATCATATACATGTTACTTGGGTTAGCCTCTATTCAATTAATTAAAATGGCCGCCATGGCGACCTAAAGTTTACATAAGAGTTATATAGGAAAAGGTTAACAATTACATCTTCCCTGAAACCGCCTGAAAGATTTTGATGAAACTTAAGCACAATGATATTTGGGATAGTCCCTCTCAGATTTGTGTTTTTTGCGGCCGCCAGTCATCCAAGATGGCCGCCATAGCTAAAACTAGGTCAAATTTAAATAAATTTCAAACAACATCTCCTCGAAAACCACTTATTCTATTCTTGTGAAATATCATATACATGTTCCTTGGGTTAGCCTCTATCAAGTTCGTGTTTTTTATTATTGTCAAATAATCAAAATTATTCAAAATGCCATCACGATAACCCAAAGTTCAGATAGAGTTATATATAGGAATCATATTTCTTGGGTTGACCTCTATCATGTTTATGTTTTTTGAATCACATCATGCAAGTAGAGCGTCTACAGGCCCTCTTTGGCCTCTTGTTTCTACTTGAATTGTTTTGGACAAATACAGTGATGGAATGTCCAGATAGTGGGTGGGTTGGTGGGAGGAGAGGGGTAGAATCTTATTATGTTTTGTTTTTATTTACTTACCTTTACTGTATTTAATAATAATGCATTATATTAATTCAGCAGCATTGTATTAATTTAACAGTATAAGAGTTTAATAAAGGTCCTGTCCTGGAGGTTCTATTTAAAATTTGGAGGCATTATTTAAACACATGAAACTGTATTGAGACGGCCTCACGCATGTCGGGCTACCAAGGTAAGTTTCTGGTAGCCCACAAAAGATTTGTCGGACCCTGAATACAATTCTTATAATTAACATTAATGATTGATCAAACGCAGCTATGTAGAAAAACAAATGGGACGCCGCAAGTTTGTGAAAAAACAAGATGGTCATGTGTCCCTTTGAATTTGCGTCTCGATTTATTAATCCAGTATCATTTGGACTTTGAACCTGCTTGCATAACATTAAATAACGGTTTAAACATTTCCTTTTCATTCTTCCGTAGGTTTAAAATATATTACTGATGCAATAGTAATAACAATTTTGCAATTAATCAAAATTAACGATCGTTTATAGCGAGGCGACGCGCAAGCAAGCTCTACGGTAACGCGAGTAGCAAAAACTACGGGGAAAAAATCGTGGTAAAAAGTCAAAGAACAGTTAACTCCCTTGTTAAGTGGGTGTGTGTGTGTGGGGGGTGGGGGGGGGGGGGCTCTACGGTAACTAGCCTCGGTCATCCGGCCCGCTTCTGATTTCTTCGTTACGCTATGCGTCACGGATCCATTACCAGGGCCTGGGGAAAATAGGACGTTTAAAATCGTCCTCTCGCTTTGGGCGATTTTGGTGAGATTTTTCGAGATTCAACGAGACTTTCAAAAACATGTTTTTAAGTTAATTTAATAATATTTTCTTATTTTTAACTTATGAGAAGCAGCAAGTGACGTTAAACAGTTTAACTGTTGCATCAACAATTGACGTTGTACTTGTTTTACAACATGACGTCACGCAAACGTCGACTTTATGAGCGTGAAAAAAACGCGTGAATAAATTGTGTTACTCGCTAGTGGGCGCTTTAATTGGCCTAATCTGCCCAGACCGATATCTGCAAGTAAGACATATGCATGATACGGTCTAGCTGGCCGAGACTATACGGTAACGCGAGTAGCAAATACTACGGGGAAAAAATCGTGGTAAAAACGTCAAGGAACAGTTAACTCCCTTGTTAAGGGGGGGGATGGGGGGGGGGGGGGGGGGGGGTTCATGGCTATATTCATTCCAAACGCAGTTCACTCCCATCTCTATTTGGTATCCGGCCCACCTCTATTCACGTTGGATCTAGTCCTCCAGTTGGCCGGTTACCAGACTTCATTGTTAATCTGACGTCATTAGGTAAACAACCGTCTGGCAATTTAAAAAATAATGGTGATTATTACCAGCCGAGAGTCAAGGTAACGGTACTTCTACCTAAACTTTAAAAGCTACTGCAGTATCGATAATCTAAAATACAATGTTTAAATGAACCGCATCGCACTTTAGTGATATAGATAGATGTTATGGTAAAGTCGGTGGGTGGGGAAATTTAACCACTGCAGGCTGCTGTTGCCAAGTTTCCAAGAAATGTGCGCGTTTTTATTTAGATCTCAGATATTGAACGGTGCTTAAAGATTCAATTTGTATTAAGTTCTGAAAAATGGTTTGGCGTAGGAACGGGTGGGGTAGGGGCCCAATAATCTGAGATTTGGGAGTGGGGGGTCGGGGGGAGAGGGAGTGATCAGAGTATGTTAAAAGGGGCCCGGGTGGGGCAGAGTATGTTTTGGTTCCCACTCCATCCCCTGCCTCCCCACATTTTCGGTGTTCCTGGGGTTTTAACGACGGTAGTGGTTGGAAAAGTTACCATAAAACGCAAAGTGAATGGAAAATTTATCATGAAGCTATTTATTGTAAAGTTGCCATTCACTACCACCGTTCAAATCGACAATTTCTATTGCATTGACCTTAAATGAAATATAAAAGGATTAAATTCAATATTTCGATATTTTTACGGGTGTTGAAAAACATAAGCTAGTTTAAATTTAGCGAGAAGTGTCTCGGATTTAACACACTTTAAACTAGCCTAATATTTTGCATAGCCTGTCGAAAGATCTAAATATTGAATTAAATCCTTAAAAAATCAATTCTTTAATGGATTCATCTAGTTTTTCATTTGCCTGACTCCAGTACATGCTTGCTAACATCCCTCTGCCAGGAAATATTTTCCTTTTTGTAGTGTTAAACAGTAGCTTGTTGAACATGTTTTTTAATGGCGTATCAACACATTATCTATTAGGTTATTTAGTGCCGCCCAGACAGAAGAGAAGGATATATAGCAGTGCTTTTTTTCTACATTTTGGGAACATAACCCATATCCTCAAAATTGGGAATTTTAGCGCGATTTTTCATAAAATTAGGGGGAAAAAACAGTCAAATATTTATTTAATAATTGTATATTTTATACTGTTTACAGTATAACAAGATCAACAGAGGCATTTAAAAGCATTTCATATTCAATACTTGTCACATTTTTACTACTTTACAGTGTTCTTTCTTTTTCTTCTTTCAATTGGGAAATTTCTTCTCAAAATTCGGGGGAAATATATGTTTTGTCATTGGGAATATGACCCAATAACGGCTATAAAAACAGCCAAAAAAAGCCCTTTATAATAGGAATCGTATATCCTTCACTACATGGGACTGCCCACTGTATATCCGGCGCATCCTTGGCCGGGATAGTAAAGAGGCTGCGTCTAAAACTTTCGTCTCTCACATCTACGGGTTTGGATTCCCACTGTAAGCTTTATTTGTCAAGTGAGAAAGTGTCGATAATCACGGACGGCTGGAGGTATACAGTACTGGTTCTACCCAAGAAAAAAATGGGTCTGCTTCTACCACAAAAAAATAGACCGTCACATATAGACTAACATGTGCTAAAAATGACTTAAACATAACACAACATTGAAACAGTTTATGTCCACATCAAAAAGACAAAGCAAAGAAATTAAACGCTTTCCAATGGGCACATTGATACACTCAGTGGTGCAAGTAATATCTCTAGATTCAAAGTCTACCATGCTGTGTCACAAACGTTTCAGAAATTAAGACGGTTTAGACAAATGCTAACAATAGCGTTTGCTGAATCGGTTATAAAACTATAAAATATGTGGGTTTTTTGTTGTTGTTTTTAATATCTTTTATATTTTCAGTGCCATTTCTGCCTTAAGCTGCACCCTTAGATGCCCTGAATGTTCAAGAATGTCCAAGAAAAGAATATAGTATGCGTCAGTCTTCCATTGTTTATGGTTGTTTATGACTGCGTTCTGCTTATGTAGAACTCAGCATTAATAACCTGCAACGGATGACTTGAACTTGCAACCGAACTAAAAAGGACTGGATGTACATGTACCATTAATGAGTCACAGTTATCTATGGTTGATGGATACAATAGTGGGAATAAATGATGAACCAAACAATCAATTGTGGCCAACGATCAATTAAATTTATTTAGTAATTGATATTAAGTTATGACATTCCACAAGAGATCATTACAAAAATTAGAATTCTATTTTCGCTGAAAACAAAAACAAAACATACAAGCTACTTAGTCAAGAATCAGTCGGATTACCACCATCTCAAAATAGTACAAAATAAACTCCTTTTTTTTTATATACAAAGAAAGTTACATTTTTTTCGCGTACAATTCAGAGACGGGGAAGCGAACCCGAGCTGCATTCGTCTAGTGACATTGGTTAGAAGTGAGTGAGTTCAAGTACGTTACCGAGACATGATTTAATAATAATAATAATAATAAATTCTTTATTTAAAGAAGGTTAACACATTATGACATACTATCAAGATATACACATCATATTTTCAATGCGGCCTTCTGTACATGAATTAACAAACATTTAGTGCTTTTAACAAATACACTAACAATAAAAACATTCAATCTTCGACAAACACTCAGTTATATTTGAATATAGAAGAAATCTAAGAAGTCTTACATAATGTACATATATATCCAAACAAAAAAATAAAAAAATAATAATAATATCATTCATGTTAATGTGCATTTTGCAATAAACATTTTATAATTATATTTAAATGACTGGATAGTAGGAAAAGAACGTATGTCGACCGGTATATTGTTCCAAACGTGTCGAAATTTGATATTTTGTAGCGTGGTTGAGAGGGTAAAGACGCTGCATTGGAAACCATCTCAACGCTGTGGGTTCGAATCTCACTGGGAGCTAAACTTGTAAGTGTCGATTCTTATGGACGACAGGAAGTATACAGTACGTGTTAAAAATGTTGACCATCATACATAGCCTAAAATGTGCTGGAAAATGACGTTACAAGCCAAACAAACAAAAACGATTTAAGTTTTATTTCAATTGACCTTAAGAAAAATGTTCTTGTCCGGTCCATGTGGTAAGTAGCATACACATCTATGGGTCCTTTATTCAAGGTCAAGCAGTTTTCATGTCCAGTCATACTCCTAAACTTCCGAGTAAAGAGCTAGGATCTTCATAGATTATAATTAGCTCTTAAAATAATGAGACGCTCCCCTAATTTGCCTATGTGTTTTCAATAGATCATGTGTTGCACATTAAAGTAATGTTTACATGTTCCAGGTCAGTGTGAATACTGATGTACGTTTGGTGTTTATTCCAATAAGCTGTCCAACAATTTCAGATAATGAGATGAAACTGTTCTTATCATTAATATATTGGGCGTGAACATCACTTAAGTTCAAGGTCAAGCATCTTGCGCAAGACATTTTCTCTCGGCTTTGTCCGTCTGATGGAGATGGTAAATAGAAGGTCCAAGCTACCAAAGGCTATCCTGTCTGCATGCTAAATAATTATTACAATCTTTCTGACAGTAAGAGTAGGCCAGGGTTTCATGATTATTTTGTATTCTTCACCTCTCAGTTCACCTCTCACTGAGGTGGTGCTAATAACCATAATGTGCTGATGATTGTTTTCATTTGCATTCCAGTGTGTGTTTTTTAACGAGTTGAGCTCGCTATGAGGCAGTGCCTGAGTCATATTATAAATACCATCCTTCTAATTATTTAAGTACTATTCAGTACGGGAGCAGACAAGTCATTTCACGTGCCTGAAC
Organism: Cyrtodaria siliqua; assembly: GCA_037043455.1. Taxonomy (NCBI): domain Eukaryota; kingdom Metazoa; phylum Mollusca; class Bivalvia; order Adapedonta; family Hiatellidae; genus Cyrtodaria; species Cyrtodaria siliqua. The sequence continues at coordinate 61,259 of JAWPHD010009973.1, forward strand.
CGCATAACTCAAACATAAATAATTGGGGTTGGAGGCAACGTAGTTCCCATTTTGCAAGTACGTGCAGATGCGCGGATTTTATAGTACTCTTTTTAGAAACATTAGTTTAAAGCTTATACTAGATGGCAAAGAAAACAAATCATATCAGAAGTCAGTTATTATGTCGGAGATTCATCAAACAATCGTGTTGACAGGTTTTATTGAGATATCATAGTCGGAAACCGCGGTACAAATGCGAAGATCGAAAAAAACTAGTTTTTGTTTTCTTCGAAATTGCCAATGTTTCAAAACGGGTACAAAAATTGTATAATCTTAAATATTGTTGAAATTGCCAGGAGTCGAAGATCATTTCCTGTTCTACCTTTTTTGAAAATTTCTTATTTTTTCGTGAATATACATTTTGAGTGCCCGTTTTGAAAGTTGGTACCTGCATTTCACTCTTTCAGAGGCTATTCAAAATGGCGGCGACACAGAAAAACACCCAGCCTAGGGCCAGTCAGTCGCACGCCATAAACCCTCACTTCTACCTGGTGAAGTTCGCACCGTCACTAAAACTAAATTGTGAATTGAATTGAACTGTTGTATTTCCATTGCCACAGTCCGAACTATGTGCTAAAAATAGCTCACACACACGGTGTACACGTATTCAAAGGTCAAATTATGCAGATGCATGCTTACTGAGTTACACACATAGACATTTATACAGGAGTGGAATCGGAATTAAGTCGTTAGACCTTTATCGAAACGCTTCAAACAGTGATCGTATATAATTCCAAGTTTTACATGACTGACTTGAGTGAGTGCGTTATTTACACTAGATCTATCATCTATGTCGGAGAATTAATATTGAAAGTGAAACACACCAAGCGAATGAAATGGGTCATGGCATGGATTGTCTGATTGTCTGTAGCCTGTGTAGGGATTTGTGTAAGTAAATACACTTTTAATTACTGTAGTGTAGGACAAGTGTTTAACATTGAAACATATGAAATGGTGGTGGTTCATATATATTATTATTAACTTAATTCTGATAATTTTTAGAACACATGAGTGATGAATGATTGAATGATTGATGAAAATGTAAGCCTACTTATTCATGAATTATGCCACAGTCTTACATTTTGGACAGTATCCAGAAAGCGCCACATTCAATTCCAGTTCAGTTGTGTTTATGGAAAGCTGGCATTGATAGCATTTAGAAAGTCGAACATAGTTATTAATATTAAAATTAAATGGAACAATATGTTATTTTTCAGGTTACCACAGCCTGTTTTCACAAAGTCATTTCCCAGTCTCACAGTAATCTGTATAACTACATCAAGAGCATTGTGTAAGCCAGTGTGTAGGTAAGCACAGTTTTAAAAAATCTATGAATTTATCAATGTATATATGTGGCATTGTGTACCTGCACTTAGTCTCAGACTTCTTATACTAAAAAAAAAATAATAATAAATGGTGTTTTTCAGCACATCGACACATAAATAGGTCATATTGTCCATAGAACGGATGTAAAATGAATCGAACAAGATAAAAACATCCTTGTATTACATCTAAAATGTTAAAATTAACCAGGACCCTGACTTAACATAATGTGCTGGCATTGACCCAGCGATAGCATGGCGGACGATAGCACCATAAAGAACCATAGAAATATAATCATTAGTAAGAATAAGGCAGGTTCTCAAATTCCTATTATATGTGTCTCCTTCCCCTCTCTCTGGGGCGGCTCTAAATTAGGTATACCGGTAAAGTGTTGATCAGCCGAAAACCTTTTTTTTTTTAATTCATCTTACATGTAACAATTTTTTCTAAAATTCATTATTTATCTACATATTTCAATTAAACAACTTGTTAACTATTTCAGTTGAAACGAAATCTGGTTACGGTAAACAAAAGATGTATCATTTTTTAACTTTCCTATGTGCCCTTCCCCTCTCTCAAGGGCGGCTCTAAATGACATATAATGTGTTGTTGATCCAACTTAGGCCAGAGTTATTTTGGTGTTTTTTTTCTTTTCTTAGACCCTCCGAACCAGTTTTTGTAAGGGGTTTTTTTAACACAAAAAAATGGTAAGAAAAGTAACCGGTGATACCCATATGTTGGTCCTGCATTTGAAACCACCAGTGATCATGTTTAAAAATTGAAGTAAAATTAGAAGTTATATAGTTTTTTTCTGGTCATTATTCCCACCATGTTCTGTTCAATTTATATTCTTATAAAAAAAAGTTCTATTGTCACTTTTTATTCATCTATTTCAACTCACCAACTTATTACCTATTTAAGTTAAAATATGTCTGGTTAAACAGAATCTGTATCATTTTTATTTTCAGAGTCCCTGATGTCCTGAGACGCTGGGAAACTGTACTGAAGTCACAAAATACGGGAGGATTTTATTGAAACGAGTCTATAGTCACATATATATTATAATAATTGTTTACAACATTATCAACCGAATCAGAAATACTTAAACGAACAAGAATAGAATAATGCGACGGTGTACAATATTATTACTATTTTTTTTGAATCATGAATACCTCATACGGACAGTACTAGCATCAACTTCAAGAAAAATATGTCTAGTAACATTTGTGACTTGAGGGAATACGGTTATTTGGACCCACTAATTTCGAAATTCCCAGGATCACCAGTTCAGCACAATATCATATCAACATGCATGTCTGACTGTTGACAGAGGTGGATCGATGGCGACTTTAACTGGACAGTTCATTGGAGTGGCTCAAAATAAGGGCTAATACGAAAATATAAATGTGTTTCTGTTAATCTGACCGACCATGCCCAATTTCTTTATTTGATTAAAATGATGTTTTCTGAATTTTATTGGATTATAAAGTTTGTGGAATAACAGATGGCAGGAGGTGTATATTATTGGTTCTACCCAGAAAAGTGGGTGGTCTTTTTTACCGTCAAAAAAACAAACAAACAGATACATGTATATAATATATAACCCCACATATGTTGAAAATGACTTGCACCATATAAACAATACAGGCTGAGAGGTGCGCATATTAAAGGGACATGCAGCATTCTTTTTCTTTTTTTAAACGCCAAAATGTTATATTTAAATATATGCAAGCGTGTGTAAAATCAATTCTTGATTAATCGATCGAGGTGCTAATTCTTGATTAATCGATCAAGGTGCTAATTCTTGATTAATCGATCGAGGTGCTAATTCTTGATTAATCGATCGAGGTGCTAATTCTTGATTAATCAATCGAGGTGCTAATTCTTGATTAATCGATCGAGGTGCTAATTCCTGATTAATCAATCGAGGTGCTAATTCTTGATTAATCGATCGAGGTGCTAATTCTTGATTAATCGATCGAGGTGCTAATTCTTGATTAATCGATCGAGGTGCTAATTTTAATGCTTGATAAATACTTCAAAAATGCTGTGTGTCCCTTTAATAAATAAAAACAATTATTGTATGATGCAATTTAATTTTTTATGTAATACCCTTTATATTAGGGATGTTTTGATGTAAATATTAAAATAAAATGTTTTAAATCATATAAATAATTCACTTCGATATCTGACTCGTTACATATTTTTTACTTAGTCATGAAAGATAATATTTAAGACCTTAATATGTACCTTAAATGTTTATTGTTTACCATCCAATGTTGAGGCGGCATATGGTGTTAGTCATCTGTGCGACTATATCCTTCCACAGTTTTTAACCAATTGTTTCGAAACTTTACATGATGTTTATCTATGATGTGAAGAGGAGCATATCGAGTTTGCATCAAAATAAACTTTATTTATGAATATATATTCTTGCATTGTACAATTTTCCACAGACTGTTTTTAGTGCGGTCATTCTGTCCCATGGACATATTGAGTTATGGAGATGTTTGGTTGCCCATTTTATATTGGTATTCATTTTCACCTCTCACCGCTGCGGGTTCAATTCCCACTAGGAGCTCAACTTGTTGTAGACCTGTGAGAATGTGTCGATTCTTACGGATTGCAGAGAGTATACAGTACTGGTTCTACCCAGGAAATATGTCCTAAAGAAATATGGCCTAAAATGTGCTATAATGACATAAAACACCATTCAACTTTAAAAATATAAAGTAAAAAAATTGGCCTTCTTTATTCCTTCGATACTATCAGAATCATTGAATAAGTATAACGAAAGTGTTTCTGTCTGATAAAAAAATCATCTTAGGTTTTAACCGACAAATGGTCTACATTTAAACTAATACAAGTAAGATCCCCTCAAACCCTTTTATGTGTGGGTGATATATTCCACGGTTGATTCATGATACTAGCATGTGAAAGCTACAGTACATATGACTGCTGAGTGCAGTTGCGGATGAACTGAATGTTGTTTAACGGCTCATCAACACAGTACAGGTTATTTAGAGCCGCCCCAGAGAGGGGAAGGATACATAACAATCCGGGAACCGTGCCCTAATCTTATTATCGAATAGATTCCTATGGTTCTTTAACCTGCTCGGATGATAGACCTTTACGCGGGACCGCCCGGTTTACGTCCCCATCCGAGGACGAGGCTAAGGGAAAGTGTCTAAAGAACACATCGACAAAACTCAGTGGCACCACCTGCGGTTACAAATCCGCTGTGTTACTGACTGCGCCCAAGTTGCGGATGACAATTAGACACTGGGCAGTCTAGTCAAAAACACAGCAACAAATATATTAACTGAATATGTTTAAAAATGTATGCTTGCAAGATCTTTCAAAACAGACTTTCAAGATTTTAGTTGGGGTATGGCCATGGGGTGGGAAGAGGATGGGGCGCATCCTTTTAAATCTCAGCTCAGATGCACTCCCCCTCCTTCTCTCCACCCCAACTCGCATCTTGAACAGTAGCGATTGTTACGTACACTTTCCACATATGAGAGGGTGCTCAATACTACCCACTCCATCGAATACGCGCCTGCAGTTCTTGCGACGATAGTCAAGTCAAAATTACAGTGGAGTCTAACAACTCGTATTTTCGTGTACTTTTGATAAAGAAATAACATGCTTTTCGTGACATGCTGCAAAATTCATGTAAAATATGAGCTAAAACAACAATTCAAGTATCTCCTCGTATTTTATTTAACAAAAAAAACACGATTGTTGTCATTTTAAACGTATTCTAAAATGGCATCTTTTAGAGTTATCGCCCCTCGCTTCGACATTTTACAAGGCGGGTCTGCATTTATCACGCAGTATAGCTTCTAAAAAAAATAATCGGTACAGCCGAAAATCACGAAACTTAAAGTGGAAATGACATTTCATCATCAAAATTGGTCACAATCTTCCAAATGATATGTTTTAAAAATTCCAAAATGGCGGACTTTTTTTTTTTTTTTGACGTTGCCGAAAGATGACGTACTACTTTTCGTTGTCAGGCGTGGTTGCGATATTTGAAAGATGTAGGAAAATATCAAGGCTGCTCCCCTACTGATTATAACAGATGCAAGTTGTGCAGAAATTCTAACAGAACGCCTAGAGTTTGATGTTTTCCTTGAAATTAAATACTCACCTCATCGAGACGACCCACCGGTTCCTAAATGCAAGTCGTTATTCAAGTTCAAGATCATAAAATTCACATACATGTACCTCTCATGTTCATGCATATGATGAAGTCAATTTCTTGTCCACTGACTAAATTTCGCATAAAAGAAAGTAATTTTGAAATAACTTTGAAACAAATACCTCATCGACACGACGTGTAGAACCAAACATCCGGATCTGTATCTAAAATCTTGATTTTTAAATCACGTATAGCTTATAGCTGTTCTAACACTTCTAAATAAAGGCTGGTTAGACTTCTTTTCATGCAATATCTCAAGTTTTGTTGTGAGAAATACAGATTGCCAAAATTCGCTTCAGGAATACTGCAAGGCAATACATACTCAATAGCAAAAGAAAGTGTGCACAGCTCAGTTGAGAAAGAAAGTGTGCACTGAGTTTTTGTTTTAATTAATTGTATAAATGCTAAAATAAATACCGCATTTCCTCTATTAGTAGCGCTGTGGCGCTATGCAAAGTGCTAAGGGGGCGCTACTATTATGGTTCAAATTTTCAATATATTTCATAAACGTTCCCGGCTGTTTTCCTTATATAATTACTGTACCAATCTCTACCCAGAGTACACTCCTTCCTCATTTGACTCTAGTCAACGTCAAAGGAAGTAGGGCGAACGGTTAGGTCACGTGATTATTCAAAAAAGTTATGACGATGTTTATAATAAATCCTTTTGCGTGATCTGCAAAGATAAAATATAGACCTATATTAAATAATTTCAATTTTTATTTCTATGAGTTTATTTTTTTTTAGTAATTTTCTGCTATCGAGCTTCGGTTTGAAATCTTTAAATATGCGTTTCGATTGAGGAGACCTATGTACGTATCATTTGTGTAGTAAATTAGTCCCGCTTAAAACTAAATTGTTTTCATGCATTATTTCAAATCTTGCAACATCTAATTTGTAGATATTCTGAAAACTATATTTACACAAGAAATAGTTTAGGCAAACATATTCCAATTTAACAGGTTTAACCAAAATCTTGTAATTTAGTAGTTAGCAGAGATATATGTGAGTGCAAGGAACGATAACTCTGCGTGGAGATTGTTACTGTACGCCAATATTATACTGTCACACCGGTATTGACTAAACCTAAACCCGGCAATATACTGAGTATATCACTGTCATCACTCTGCATCAGTATGATACAATATCGTCGAACTTGACGATTACAACACAGGTTGGTTGCGTATGAATTAAATAATAATAAAAGATGAACTAAATAATAAACTGAAAGAAAGGAGATAAATAAAAGCGGTAATTTGTATTGATGATAGTGCTTTAAAGTTTATATAATTTTTTGCCTTGTGAACAATCTAGCACCTTCATTTATTATTTGATCTTTACCAAACATGCACATATTGTTAATATCAATGAAAGCTCAGACAAGTCCGACAACCAGATCGGATCAGAAACACTAGAGTTATGGCCCTTGTTTTTTCTAGAAAATGCTATTTTCTGCCTTGCGAACACTCTTTCACATTCATTTATTATTTGATCTTTACAAAACTGGCACAGATTGTTAATATCAATAAAAGAGCGAACTAGTTCAAAATACAGTTAGATCGGATTAGTTTCACCGGAGTTATGGCCCTTGATTTTCTGAAAAATGCCATGTTTTGCCTTGTAAACACTCTAGCTCCTTCATTTATTATTTGATCTCTACCAAACGTGCACAGATTGTTAATATTAATGAAAGCTCGGACAAGTTCGAAAACCAGTCAGATCGGATCAGTAACACCAGAGTTACGGCCCTTGTTTTACTGAAAAATGTCATTCTCTTCCTTGTGACCACTCCAGGACCTTCATTTATTATTTGATCTTTACCAAACTTGCATAGATTGTTAATATCAATAAAGCTTGGCCAAGTTCGAAACCCAGTGATATTGGACAAGTTACTCCATTCATTTCATTTCTTAGGTCATCTATTAACAATAAACACAATAATTTATTCATGGTAACCCATCAATTAAGGACATTATAATATGTTTGTGTTCTGACAAGAATTAACACAGTGCGCCCGTTTTAACACATATTTCTTGTTGGGTCCTCTGAAAGTAAACCCAGTCTAAACTTCACTGTAACACACCAATTAAGGACGTCATCTCTAGGTGTTCCGACAACAACAAACACAGTGCGCCCACTGTAACACATATTTCTTGTTGGGTCCTCTGACAGTAAACACAGTGTCAACTTCACTGTAACACACCAACCGAGGACCTTAATATTCTAAGGTCCTCTATTAACAATAAACACAATTTCTTCTTGGTAACACACCAATTAAGGACCTATTCTCTTGGTGTTCCGACAACAATAAACACAGTGCGCCGGGCCCCATTGTAACACATATTTCTTGTTGGGTCCACTGAGAGTAAACACAGTTTTAACTTCAATGTAACACACCAACCGAGGACCTCTTACTATTCTAAGGTCCTCTATTAACAATAACCACAATTTCTTCATGGTAACACACCAATTAAGGACGTCATCTCTAGGTGTTCCGACAACAACAAACACAGTGCGCCCACTGTAACACATATCCTCTATTAACAATAAACACAATTACTTAATGGTAACACACCAACTAAGGACCTTATCACATGGTGGTCCGACAACAATAAACACTGTGCGCCCATGGTAACACATATTTCTTGTTGGGTCCTCTGACAGTAAAGACAGTGTCAACTTCACTGTAACACACCAACCGAGGACCTGTTACTATTCTAAGATCCTTTTTAACAATAAACACAATTTCTTCATGGTGACGCACCAATTAAGGACCTAATCTCTTGGTTTTCAGACAACAATAAACACACTGCGCCCAATGTAACAAATATTTCGTGGTGTGTCCTTTCAAAGTCAACACAGTGTCAACTTCACTGTAACACACCAACCGAGGACCTAACCTCTTTTTGTTCCGACAAAAATAAAGACAGTGCGCCCACTGTAACATATTTCTTGTTGGGTCCTCTGACAGTAAACACAGTGTCAACTTCACTGTAACACACCAACCGAGGACCTTATTATTCTTAGGTCATCTATTAACAATAAACTCAACTTATTCATGGTAATCCATCAATTAAGGACATAATCTGTTGGTGTTCTGGCAAGAATAAACACAGTGCGCCCATTTTAACACATATTTCGTTTTGGGTCTTATGACAGTAATAACAGTCTCATCTTCACTGTAACACACCAACCGAGGACCTCTTACTATTATAAGGTCCTCTATTAACAATCAACACAATTTCTTCTTGGTAACACACCAATTAAGGACCTAATCTCTTGGTGTTCCGACAACAATAAACACTGTGCGCCCATGGTAACACATATTTCTTGTTGGGTCCTCTGACAGTAAAGACAGTGTCAACTTCACTGTAACACACCAACCGAGGACCTTTTACTATTCTATGGTCCTCTATTAACAATAACCACAATTTCTTCATGGTAACACACCAATTAAGGACGTCATCTCTAGGTTTTCCGACAACAACAAACACAGTGCGCCCACTGTAACACATATTTCTTGTTGGGTCCTCTGACAGTAAACACAGTGTCAACTTCACTGTAACACACCAACCGAGGACCTCTTACTATTCTAAGGTCCTCTATTAACAATAACCACAATTTCTTCATGGTAACACACCAATTAAGGAAGTCATCTCTAGGTGTTCCGACAACAACAAACACAGTGCGCCCACTGTAACACATATTTCTTGTTGGGTCCTCTGACAGTAAACACAGTGTCAACTTCACTGTAACACACCAACCGAGGACCTTACTATTCAAAGGTCCTCTATTAACAACAAACACAATTTCTTCTTGGTGACGCACCAATTAAGGACCTAATCTCTTGGTTTTCAGACAACAATAAACACACCGCGCCCAATGTAACAAATATTTCTTGGTGTGTCCTTTCAAAGTCAACACAGTGTCAACTTCACTGTAACACACCAACCGAGGACCTAGTACTATTCTAAGGTCCTCTACTAACAATAACCACAATTTCTTCATGGTAAACACCAATTAAGGACCTAACCTCTTTTTGTTAGGACAAAAATAAAGACAGTGCGCCCACTGTAACATATTTCTTGTTGGGTCCTCTGACAGTAAACACAGTGTCAACTTCACTGTAACACACCAACCGAGGACCTTATTATTCTTAGGTCATCTATTAACAATAAACTCAACTTATTCATGGTAATCCATAAATTAAGGTTATAATATATTGGTGTTCTGGCAAGAATAAACACAGTGCGCCCATTTTAACACATATTTCTTTTTGGGTCTTCTGACAGTAATAACAGTCTCATCTTCACTGTAACACACCAACCGAGGACCTCTTACTATTCTAAGGTCCTCTATTAACAATCAACACAATTTCTTCTTGGTAACACACCAATTAAGGACCTAATCTCTTGGTGTTCCGACAACAATAAACACTGTGCGCCCATGGTAACACATATTTCTTGTTGGGTCCTCTGACAGTAAAGACAGTGTCAACTTCACTGTAACACACCAACCGAGGACCTTTTACTATTCTATGGTCCTCTATTAACAATAACCACAATTTCTTCATGGTAACACACCAATTAAGGACGTCATCTCTAGGTGTTCCGACAACAACAAACACAGTGCGCCCACTGTAACACATATTTCTTGTTGGGTCCTCTGACAGTAAACACAGTGTCAACTTCACTGTAACACACCAACCGAGGACCTTAATATTCTAAGGTCCTCTACTAACATTAAACACAATTTCTTCTTGGTAATACACCAATTAAGGACCTAATCTCTTGGTGTTCCGACAACAATAAACACAGTGCGCCGGGCCCAATTGTAACATATATTTCTTGTTGAATCCACTGACCGTAAACACAGTTTCAACTTCACTGTAACACATCAACCGAGGACCTCTTACTTTTCTAAGGTCCTCTATTAACAATAAACACAATTACTTAATGGTAACACACCAATTAAGGACCTTATCACATGGTGGTCCGACAACTATAAACACTGTGCGCCCATGGTAACACATATTTCTTGTTGGGTCCTCTGACAGTAAAGACAGTGTCTACTTCACTGTAACACACCAACCGAGGACCTTTTACTATTCTAAGGTCCTCTATTAACAATAACCACAATTTCTTCATGGTAACACACCAATTAAGGAAGTCATCTCTAGATGTTCCGACAACAACAAACACAGTGCGCCCACTGTAACACATATTTCTTGTTGGGTCCTCTGACAGTAAACACAGTGTCAACTTCACTGTAACACACCAACCGAGGACCTTAATATTCTAAGGTCCTCTACTAACATTAAACACAATTTCTTCTTGGTAACACACCAGTTAAGGACCTTATCTCTTGGTGTTCCGACAACAATAAACACAGTGCGCCGGACCCCATTGTAACACCTATTTCTTGTTTTGTCCACTGACAGTAAACACAGTTTCAACTTCACTGTAACACACCAACTGAGGACCTCTTACTTTTCTAAGGTCCTCTATTAACAATAAACACAATTACTTAATGGTAACACACCAATTAAGGACCTTATCACATGGTGGTCCGACAACTATAAACACTGTGCGCCCATTGTCACACTTATTTCTTGCTGTGTCCTCCGACAGTAAACACAGTGTCAACTTCACTGTAACACACCAATAGAGGACCTGTTACTATTCTAAGATCCTATTTTAATAATAAACGCAATTTCTTCATGGTGACGCACCAATTAATGACCAAATCTCTTGGTTTTCAGACAACAATAAAGACAGTGCGCCCACTGTAACATATTTCAGATCGGATCAGTAACACTAGAGTTATGGCCCTTGTTTTTTCTAGAAAATGCCATTTTCTGCCTTGTGAACACTCTTTCACATTCATTTATTATTTGATCTTTACCAAACTGGCACAGATTGTTAATATCAATAAAAGAGTGAACTAGTTCGAAAACTAGTCAGATCGGATTAGTTTCACCGGAGTTATGGCCCTTGATTTTCTGAAAAATTCTATATTTTGCCTTGTAAACACTCTAGCTCCTTCATATATTATTTGATCTTTACCAAACTTGCATAGATTGTTATTATCAATGAAAGCTCGGACGAGTTCGAAAACCATCTAGATCGGATCAGTAACACCAGAGTTACGGCCCTTGATTTACTGAAAAATGTCATTCTCTTCCTTGTGACCACTCTAGGACCTTCATTTATTATTTGATCTTTACAAAAGTTGCACAGATTGTTCATATCAATACAAGCTTGGACAAGTTCGAAACCCAGTGATATTGGACTAGTTACTCCATTCATTTCATTTCTTAAGTCATCTATTAACAATAAACAAAATAATTTATTCATGGTAACTGTCACAAAATGTCACGGGTAGAGCGTACTGGTCGTACATATCTCTTGTAAGTTATCGGTTACACCCAAATCTATTGTTCGAGTTGAAACAATTTCACAATATTCATGATCTATCCATGTAACACGTAAAAGCGTGCACATTTTAAGTGGCCGCCAGAGAGGCCGTGTCATAAGTTTAGTTTTGTGCTAATGCATGTAAACGTATAGGTATATTTTCCTTAAACGGCAAAATTGTATAAGGGGCCTCTCGTGTAGATTCAATACTGCAGATTTAGCCACGTTTGTCACGGACTGAAAGGGGTAAATAATGATTTGGGCGTAATGTTTGCTATAAAACCCATTGTCTTCTAGCTCTCGCCGGGATGATCGATAGTACATTGTTGGAACAGAGATTGGACGGCAAAATTCATAGGCAACATGTGGTTAGTAGTTTTATTAAACTTTTATCGTATATTTGTATTCAGTGGGCGGCGCCATCTTGTTTGGCGGTTACGACATCCGGTTAGCATTGATGTTTCTCAAACATAACTTTAGACTAGCATATGATTTTGAAGTTACTTTATTAGATGTAATTATTGTAATTGATCATTAATTGTAAAACAATATTAATTTGATAACAGTGGATAATAGGTGCATTAGTTAACGTTGGCGTATAACTCAGTGATTGTAATACACGATTGTTAACATTAGTTAACAATGAGATGAGTGACAAGAATAAATGTTCGACGCGTATGCATGGCGTTTTATAATGTGGTCATTAGTTGACATGCGTGCATGCAAAACTCAGTGAGTGTAATATATGAGTAATTTGATCATGTTTATATTGCATGTATTAGGGGCATTGATTAACAGCGACGTACATAGCGTATACATGGCGTTGTAGAATATGTATACATTGCTACTCATCATTAGGACAGCTTACATATATTGATTGAATAATGATTTGTTTGGGTAATGATAATTATGCAAGATTGTTATGTTTGTCAACCGACATCTAAAACGTATGTATAATTACAGCCTAAGCCATCCAGGATATAAGCCATCCAGGGTTGGAAATAAGCCATCCAGGATATAAGCCATCCAGGGTTGGAGTAAGCCATCTAGGTTTGGATATCCAGGAGTGGAGCTAAGCTTCCATGATTAACGTTTACGAGCGGTGGAGACGGTCCCCGTACCTGCGCAGCCAGGTTTTACTAACGACAACCCCCGGGACACAAGGTGGGCCCGTTACCAATCCTCACTGGAGGAATATCACTCACAATCTCAGTGGAGGTTAACTATCATTGCATCGCGTCATCAACCCTTACAGAAGGCATTTGATGACAATCATCCATTGAATTCGCGCATCATCATCTTCATGAGCTCTCGCGCATCACAGTTATCGCGCTAGATCAACATTGTTATAGCTTTAACAACACTTTAGTGTCTTAGACATTCAGTATTTATAACAATACTAAGAACGTCTTAAACGTTCAGGAGAACATTCTTTTCATAGTTCATTTGTGTATTCGCTTGTTTTTTTTAGATAATTGTATATATATTAAACATATTTTAAAAGTTGCATTAAACCTATGTCAATGCATTCACCGTCATTGATTCTTTCCTGAGTTAGCCCAACCACTAAGGTCATCCTGTGACAACTGGTGTCAGAAGTGGGATTTTGGGCGACTACGGAGGGAAAGAATCAATAAGTGATCTTTATGATGATATACTAAATCTCTACTTATTATTTTAGAATTGTGTACCACCCTCTAATCCATCAAGACGACTGTCGACGATCACGGCCACAGCTTGGAAGACAAGTCAAGACACGACAAGGGTAGGGTAAGTCCAAACTGTTGTTTTGTCCGTTCTTTCCTTGGCGCGAGGTCGCAGTGGTCTACACGAGTGGGTCTGAGGCACTTTTGCTAAATAATTTGGGTGTTTGTTTTTACCTCCCTTGATATACACATAGTATCCAATTAGGTTGGCGAACCAGACGTTCTACTCATGTTGTGACACTCGAGTATACTTATATTGATTGGAGAAGTAAATATACATGTACATGTTATGCACATTTCTATGATTGTTTAAGGTTTATGTCCAATATCAAATTAAGATATTTTATGTAGTGTATATGTTTTGTGGAAGCTAGATACTATCTATACATAACCGTTAGTAGTTAGCGCTAGTACAAATGTGTATATAACTTGTCCTCTGATGATGCCCAGGTATTTACTGAGGACACAGTGACTTACCATTAGTAGTTAGTTGAGTAGAATTATTAGTGACGTGTGTATTGTAATTATTGTAGTGTGTAGTTCACAATGTCTATAACCATGACGTCCATAAAAGATCTTACGGAAATGGGTAAGGAGTTAGGTTATGCTGGAGAGGAGCTTAGAACCTTTGTTAAAGACGAACAGGCTAGGGAAAGGGAATTTAGACTTAAGGTAAGAGAATTAGCAAAGCAGGAAAGAGATGAAGAAAGTAGACTAGTTAAAGATAAGCTAGAATTAGAAGGTAGATTAGCTAAAGAGAAGCTAGATGCTGAGAAATATAGGTTAGTATTCGAAAGTAGACTAGCCACAGAGAGGTTAGAATTAGAAGATAGGTTAGCTAAAGAGAAGCGAGATGATGAAAGTAGATTAGTAAGGGAGAAGCAAGAGTTAGAACATGAGAGGTTCGAAACAGATGGTAGACTAGCTAAGGCTAAGACAACGATGGAGAGGGAGAAAAAAGAGTTTGATCATAAGTTAGCTTTTGAGTTGGAAGCAGCTAAGACACATAGTAAGGAAAGTAAAACTGAAGGGAAAGATAGTTATTCTGGGAAGTTAAAAGGTTCGAAGTTACCATACTTTGATGCTGACAAAGACAACATGGACAGTTACTTGTTACGGTTCGAGCGTTATGCTGAGTTACAGGAATGGACCAAAGATAAGTGGGCAGTTCACTAAGTGCGTTATTGAGAGGCAAGGCCTTAGATGTATTTTCTAGATTACCTAGTGTAGACGCTCTTGACTATGACAAGTTAAAGGATGCTCTTTGAAAGAGATTTGAGTTAACTGAAGAAGGTTTTAGAAAGCGGTTTAGAGCTTGTCTGCCTGAGAAAGGCGAGTCATTTATTCAGTTTATTAGTAGGTCTAGAAATTACTTAGATAGATGGTTAGAGTTAGGGAAGGTAGCGCAGACTTATCAGGGCCTCATAGATTTCTTGTTGCGGGACCAGCTATTCAATGTTTGTAGTAGAGATCTGTTCTTATTTCTTAAAGAAAGAAAACTAACTAGTGTAGATGAAATGGCAACTCAAGCAGATCAGTTTGCCGAGGCTAGAGGCGGAGCTCATAATGTAGTGTCGAAAGACAGAACTTTTAGAGATAGGCAAGGGGACGATCATAAACAGAAAGGCCAGAGTGGAAACTATAGAGGTGGAGGTAGTTCGATGGATGCTAGAGGAGGGAGCAATAGTGGTAACATAGGTAGACCTTTTATTCGTTGTCGTCACTGTAAAGGGAATCATGCTTCACATGAGTATAGGAAAGCGGTGAAAGTGTCCGCTGTCGTAGACAACTTTAGTGACAATAGTAGAGTGGACAACAATGTAGGGAATCAGAACCAAGGTTTTAACAACCCATGGAATTTCGGTAAAGGTAGAGGTGGTCAAAACCGAGGTAGAGGTAGAGGCAGAGGTAGTAATAGTCCGGTTATTAAAACCGAGAGTAGTAGCTGTTGTGTTAAAGCGGATGGTGTAATGGCGAAGATCGGAACATGTCTCTTTCCGTATGCAAATCTTCCAACGGCAGATGGTAGAGTGAATGGTACGGACGTAATTGTAATGAGGGATACAGGTTGTACAGGTGTGGTAGTTAGGCGTAGTTTAGTTACGGATGACCAGTTGGTAGGTAAACAGTCACCGTGTATGTTGTTAAATAAATCGGTAGAGCACGTGCCAATAGCGAGAATAGATGTAGATACACCTTTCTTTAAAGGGACTACAGAGGTTCTATGTATGGACGACCCGATGTATGATTTAACGATGGGGAACATAGAAGGTTCAGCACTTCCGGTAATGTCCGATTTTAGAAGTAGCATAAGTAATGCCGTAGAGACTAGAGCGCAGGTTCAGAAGCAAGCTCAGGCTTATAGAAAATTAAAGGTTCCTGCATCCGTAGGTGACATATCTAAAGCGGAGTTTATAGAAGCACAAACTCAAGACGAGTCATTAGGTCCTTGTAAGGTGAAGGCCAAGGATGGTGTAGTGAAGAAGTGTAAAGGGTCCGGTAGTTGTAAGTTTGTACATAAGAATAGGTTATTGTACCGAGAATTTGAAGATAGTGGTAGTAGACAGTTTCAACAATTAGTGGTACCAACCCAGTATAGAACGACAGTGCTTAAGGTAGCTCATGAGTCGATTATGGGAGGTCATTTAGGCGTAAAGAAAACGTCAGATAGAGTATTGGCAGAATTTTATTGGCCAGGCGTTAGTGGAGATGTAACTAGGTATTGTAGGTCCTACGATGTATGCCAAAGGACAGTACCAAAAGGTCGAGTGACCAAAGTACATTTAGGTCAGATGCCACTGATAGATACACCATTTAAGCGGGTAGCCGTAGACATAGTTGGACCAATTTTTCCAGTGTCGGATAGGAAAAATAGGTACATTTTAACCATGGTAGACTATGCAACTAGGTATCCGGAGGCAGTCGCATTGCCCTCAATTGAAACTGAGAGAGTAGCTGAGGCATTAGTAGATATGTTCAGTAGGCTAGGTGTACCAGAGGAAATGCTGACTGATTGTGGGTCACAGTTTACGTCAGAACTTATGGCTGAAGTAAGCAGGTTATTGTCTTTGCGTCAAATCATGACAACACCATATCACCCTATGTGTAACGGGTTAGTCGAACGATTTAACGGGACGTTAAAGCAAATGTTACGGCGTATGTGTACCGAGAGACCCAAAGATTGGGACAAGTATCTCAATGCTTTATTGTTTGCATTTAGAGAGATTCCACAAGAGAGTTTAGGATTTTCTCCGTTTGAGTTATTGTACGGTAGGTCAGTTAGAGGTCCCATGAGGATTCTTAGAGAGATGTGGGCAGGTGAAGTAGATAGTGATGAGGTTAAGACTACATATCAGTATGTTTTAGATCTGAAAGAGAAACTAGAGGAGAATTGTA
The DNA here is from genome assembly GCA_037043455.1 of Cyrtodaria siliqua. Classification (NCBI taxonomy): domain Eukaryota; kingdom Metazoa; phylum Mollusca; class Bivalvia; order Adapedonta; family Hiatellidae; genus Cyrtodaria; species Cyrtodaria siliqua. The sequence goes on from JAWPHD010009973.1 coordinate 78,342, forward strand.
AGATAGCTCAAAGTCAGTTAGTTAAGGCAAGTACCAAGTATAAACGGTACTATGACCAGAAAGCTAGAGCTAGAAAGTTTAAGATAGATGACCAGGTGTTACTGTTACTCCCGACCGACAATAACAAGTTGTTATTACAATGAAAAGGTCCGTTTTACGTTAGAGGGATAGTGAACACTATGGATTACCGTATCGAGATAAACGGAAAATTAAAGACCTTTCATGCGAATATGCTGAAAGAGTACATCAGTAGAACCGATAATGTGCAACAAGGGGTGTTAACCGTAGTTAATGTTGCAGTTATTGAGGATAGTGAGGAAGACAGTAATGAGGACACTAGTCCCGTGTATTTTCCCACTAGTGTAGGTAGGGAGAGAGCAGCCGATGTAGACATATCGGGCATGCTTAGTGTAGCAGAGAAACGAGAGGTAAGTCGTTTAGACACTAAGTGTAGTACTGTTCGGTCCGATAAGTCGAGACCAACAGATGTAGTGCAGTGTAGCTTTAAGCACACTTTAGCAAAGCCGATTAGGGAAACGAGAGACCCTACTCCATTTCGCAAACAATATACTGGTAATGCGATGGATGCAATGTGTAAAGTTGGAGTTCTGGTAATGGCAGGAAGTAGTGTTATTTGCAACAGTAGAGTCGGTGTAATAGACCGTGGAAAGGACAATATTGGGGCAGACTATTTAAGTCGCCGCACATAATGACCGGTTTAATACAATAGTGTATTGCAGTGTATTGTACAATAGTAGTATATGTTACGACAGGGTAGTGTACAATTGTAGAATAGTGTTGAAATTGTAATTACATATTATAGTTAGGTTATAACTGCAGTGGATGTTTTCCGGAAGACGGTCGTTGTACTGGCTGAAGGTTGCATCTCTCAGTAGTAATAGTTAACATATTCAAGCGATTGAGCGATCAGCTTGTACGTTTGTCGCTCATTTGCTCAGAAGAATTGATAGTTTCTTAACGTGTAAATATTAATTATCATTTTGTTGAATTTTAAAAGTGTAGCACTTTCTTTAAGTAGGGAGATGTTGTCACAAAATGTCACGGGTAGAGCGTACTGGTCGTACATATCTCTTGTAAGTTATCGGTTACACCAAAATCTATTGTTCGAGTTGAAACAATTTCACAATATTCATGATCTATCCATGTAACACGTAAAAGCGTGCACATTTTAAGTGGCCGCCAGAGAGGCCGTGTCATAAGTTTAGTTTTGTGCTAATGCATGTAAACGTATAAGTATATTTTCCTTAAACGGCAAAATTGTATAAGGGGCCTCTCGTGTAGATTCAATACTGCAGATTTAGCCACGTTTGTCACGGACTGAACGGGGTAAATAATGATTTGGGCGTAATGTTTGCTATAAAACCCATTGTCTTCTAGCTCTCGCCGGGATGATCGATAGTACATTGTTGGAACAGAGATTGGACGGCAAAATTCATAGGCAACATGTGGTTAGTAGTTTTATTAAACTTTTATCGTATATTTGTATTCAGTGGGCGGCGCCATCTTGTTTGGCGGTTACGACATCCGGTTAGCATTGATGTTTCTCAAACATAACTTTAGACTAGCATATGATTTTGAAGTTACTTTATTAGATGTAATTATTGTAATTGATCATTAATTGTAAAACAATATTAATTTGATAACAGTGGATAATAGGTGCATTAGTTAACGTTGGCGTATAACTCAGTGATTGTAATACACGATTGTTAACATTAGTTAACAATGAGATGAGTGACAAGAATACATGTTCGACGCGTATGCATGGCGTTTTATAATGTGGTCATTAGTTGACATGCGTGCATGCAAAACTCAGTGAGTGTAATATATGAGTAATTTGATCATGTTTATATTGCATGTATTAGGGGCATTGATTAACAGCGACGTACATAGCGTATACATGGCGTTGTAGAATATGTATACATTGCTACTCATCATTAGTACAGCTTACATATATTGATTGAATACTGATTTGTTTGGGTAATGATAATTATGCAAGAGTGTTATGTTTGTCAACCGACATCTAAAACGTATGTATAATTACAGCCTAAGCCATCCAGGATATAAGCCATCCAGGGTTGGAAATAAGCCATCCAGGATATAAGCCATCCAGGGTTGGAGTAAGCCATCTAGGTTTGGATATCCAGCAGTGGAGCTAAGCTTCCACGATTAACGTTTACGAGCGGTGGAGACGGTCCCCGTACCTGCGCAGCCAGGTTTTACTAACGACAACCCCCGGGACACAAGGTGGGCCCGTTACCAATCCTCACTGGAGGAATATCACTCACAATCTCAGTGGAGGTTAACTATCATTGCATCGCGTCATCAACCCTTACAGAAGGCATTTGATGACAATCATCCATTGAATTCGCGCATCATCATCTTCATGAGCTCTCGCGCATCACAGTTATCGCGCTAGATCAACATTGTTATAGCTTTAACAACACTTTAGTGTCTTAGACATTCAGTATTTATAACAATACTAAGAACGTCTTAAACGTTCAGGAGAACATTCTTTTCATAGTTCATTTGTGTATTCGCTTTTTTTTTTTAGATAATTGTATATATATTAAACATAATTTAAAAGTTGCATTAAACTTATGTCAATGCATTCACCGTCATTGATTCTTTCCTGAGTTAGCCCAACCACATCATCAATTAAGGACATTATAATATGTTTGTGTTCTGACAATAATAAACACAGTGCGCCCATTTTAACACATATTTCTTGTTGGGTCCTCTGACAGTAAACACAGTCCCATCTTCACTGTAACACACCAACCTCATACTATTCTAAGGTCCTCTACTAACAATAAACACAATTTCTTCTTGGTGACACACCAATTAAGGACCTACTCTCTTGGTGTTCCGACAACAATAAACACTGTGCGCCCATGGTAACACATATTTCTTGTTGGGTCCTCTGACAGTAAAGACAGTGTCATCTTCAATGTAACAAACCAGCCGAGGACCTTTTACTATTCAAAGGTCCCCTATTAACAATAACCACAATTATTTTATGGTAACACCACACCAATCAAGGACGTCATCTCTAGGTTTTCCGACAACAACAAACACATTGCGCCCACTGTAACACATATTTCTTGTTGGGTCCTCTGACAGTAAACACAGTGTCAACTTCACAGCAACACACCAACCGAGGACCTTACTATTCTAAGGTCCTCTATTAACAATAAACACTATTTCTTCTTGGTAACACACCAATTAAGGACCTAATCTCTTGGTGTTCCGACAACAATAAACACAGTGCGACGGGCCCCACTGTAACACATATTTCTTGTTGGGTCCTCTGACAGTAAAGATAGTGTCAACTTCAATATAACTCACCAACCGAGGACCTCTTACTAATCTAAGGTCCTCTATTAACAATAAACACAAATACTTAATAGTAACAAACCAATTAAGGACCTTATCACATGGTGGTCCGACAACAATAAATACTGTGCGCCCATTGTAACAATTATTTCTTGTTGGGTCCTCTGACAGTAAACACAGTGTAACACACCAACAGAGGACCTGTTACTATTCTAAGATCATTTTTTAACAATAAATACAATTTCTTCATGGTGACGCACCAATAAGGGCCTAATCTCTTGGTTTTCAGACAACAATAAACACAGTGCGCCCACTGTAACAAATATTTCTTGGTGTGTCCTTTCACAGTCAACACAGTGTCTACTTCACTGTAACACACCAACCGAGGACCTAGTACTCTTCTGAGGTCCTCTACTAACAATAACCACAATTTCGTCATGGTAACACACCAATTAAGGACCTAATCTCTTTGTGTTTCGAAAACAATAAAGACAGTGCGCCCACTGTAACATATTTCTTATTGGGTCCTCTGACAGTAAACACAGTCTCATCTTCACTGTAACACACCAACCGAGGACTTCTTACTATTCTAAGGTCCTCTATTAACAATAAACACAATTTCTTCTTGGTAACACACCAATTAAGGACCTAATCTCTGGTGTTTCGACAACAATAAACACTGTGCGTCCATGGTAACACATATTTCTTTTAGGGTCCTCTGACAGTAAACGTCGTATGATGCCCAAATTACGGTTACATTTTTACAAAATATTAATAATAATAAAAACATTTGTGCAAAAACTTTATTATTTTCAAAATCTTGGTTCGAAGACTCTTAAAATGATATGCAAAACACGTACAAACTCCAACAAAAACACATATAAAAACTAAATTTACTTTTTCATTTTGGGCAGTTGAGAGGAACCTTAAGCAACTTTAAATGGTGATAAATTAAACATAACGTTTCAATAATCAATCGAACCAATTCAACCCGGACAACATCAATATCCTGAAATGTCTTCAAATCCATAATATATAAGTTACTGCAACAAGATTTACTAAGAAATATAAATTTGAACGTATTAACTGGTCAGTCACCCAACGCTGAATGGCAAAACACTAACGTTCTACACGCCTGCGCCCCCTGTGAGAAACACTCACACCAAGATAAATTAATTATCGTCTAATTCGCTTCTCTCAAACAACAATAATTACATTTGTCTTTGATCTTAATGAAACATATGCCAACATCCTTTAAACCTTGTTAAAACGTTGAATTTGTCATATGTTAATGGCTGTTTCATTCTCCCGGTAATTGGCGAATTCTTGCGTTACATGTTCTTCCACGCCTACCAAATGTAAGCTATACTAGTGTTAGTTAATCTGAGTTCTATATATATTACCCCAATAGCAATACACATTGATTTAATAAGAAGGCTTGACCAAACCAAATTATATGTTTGCAAGGTTTAGTTTTGTATTTTCAAAAAGAAATGTTATACCTTTGCGAATCTCTAAGATCATAGGAAATAACATGATTGCAATATCCCTGAAGACAGGCACCGATAATAGGCCTTTTTCTAGATAATACCTACTTTGGTTCGTGTATTTATCGTAATGTACCTCTCAAAAGATTCAATTATTGCCCGTCGAAATGTCGGGTGTAATCTAACATAATTAGAATGTGTTCAAAGACAGTACCATTGATAATACAAATGCCAACGGAATGATAAGATGGTGTTTATATCTATAAATCAAACCGGATATACTTCATCTTTTAGTGTTCTCTCATTTGCAAGGCATTATAGGAAGATGAAACGTAGATGAAATGTATGATACACTTTGATCTAGAACATGTTTCTGTAAAAGAAAGAGAGAAAAGTATCTCACTTCTAATAATTTAATGCTTTTATCTCGCATTTAAGATATCCGGCTAACATATATAATTGTATTTTAAGTAAACAGCATTAACAAAATATCACAAAAAAATAGTATATTCAATAAAATAAGGCAGCGGCAATACATGTAATTATGTTAATATTTTCCTCACGATCCGGAGTTACTCCAGCTATGTTTTTGAAGCAGGATATTTTTTCATGTGGAATAAAAAAATCCATCAGACATGGTCAAATTCTGCCGAGTTTTGGCGAATTAATTCAAAATAAATCATAACGTTTTTTGAACTCGTATGACGTTTCGTACATACAATATGTTATACATAATATCTAGTACTGAGGCACGAATTTTGGAAAGAGCGTGTCACAATGAACCAGAGCTGGTATCAATGCTATCGAGCTTGTGCCAATGAAAGATACCTCTAACTAAATTGGTTTGATTATTGATCGTCTTTGATTAATTGTTTTCTGATTTTCGTATATAATACGTAATGTTTTATATTATCATCGCGTGGCGCAGTCGGTAGTGCAGTGGATTTGTAACCGGAGGCCCGGGTTCAATCCTCCGTGGTGCCACTGAGTTTCGTCGGTGTGTTCTTGGGCAAGACACTTTCCCTTAGCCTCGTCCGTCGGATGGGGACGTAAACCGGGCGGTCCCGTGTATCGGTCTATCCTCCGAGCACGTTAAAGAACCATAGGAATCTATTCGATAATAAGAGTAGGGCACGGTTTCCGGATTCCTATGTATCCTTCTCCTCTCTCTGGGGCGGCTCTAAATAACCTATACTGTGTTGATGAGCCGTTAAACAACATGCAGTTCAATTCGATTCAGAAAGTTGACTCGAAATATATCTATACATAACTATATATATACTTCTCTAATGTAAAATTCGTTAGAAGTTTTTTATCACAAACTGCGTCGACTGAACATGGCAGTGTGACGCAATTTGTAATAACCTTAAAAAGAAACATTGGTGTATGAATCCGTATTGTGAATGAGCGGGTGATGCATAGATCGATAGTTTAGCACAAGACTATTGTAACTCAAAAAGGATATTGTTCCTATGTTAATGACATCCCGAAGAAAGATTTATAACAGTCGTAAGGAACATTTTCATTGTTTGCGAAAGGGTACGAAATGCCTTCAAAACATGGATTGAGAAACTATATTATTGCGCTTAGCCGACGAGGTTACTGTGTCGACGATTCTAACTTAGAGAAGTCTACTGACTTGAAGTCCTCAATCCATTGATGTTGTCTCCAAAAGGCTACATTAATTTTATTGTTTGCTTGTTTGTATATGGTTTTACGGCTCTTTTAACAGTTATAGTCATATCGAGCCGGTTTCCTGGGTGACTTACAAGTACTCAACACGGCCCATTATTCTGACACCGAGACAGTCAGTCCTTGTATGGACCGAGCGCTTAGTGAAGGAGCGACTAGTATCATTTTAAAGATCCGACCGGTTATCGAACCCACGACGCTCTATCACTAAGACACCGCCGCGGTTAATGGTATTGTCCTCCCGAGTCTGCATATTAAAATAGGTGTTTGGTAAATTTTCCATTTCTACTACCTTGCCTCTCAAGTTCATTATTCACGGGCGGTTTCTGCTTTCCATGGTGCAAGATGACATGTTCTTGCATACCGGACAAGGATATCCGTCATTTTACCGGAACTAGATATTTCCATCTCACCCTAGGGTCGAGATAAAATTCACGCCCGCCAACATCCGGTATGCAGGAAAACATGCAAAACGTTAATAGCTGGCGGCATCAACGCATAACATTCTCTGATATGCAAGAAAAAGAATATATCATGGGTATTCAGTTCAGAGAGATATAACGGCCTCGGTTCCGATAAAAACACGTATACCTCGGGTTGGAATTCCCTATCTTCACCGGATACCCATGAAAGATTCTTATATTCCCATTTGGGCAAAAACTATTTATGTGTGAAAAAAGCGTTTCCGTTATGATGAACAGAATAAAACGAGCAACATTATTTGGAACTTTACAAAAATAAAAAATGGAAGAGTCCACTTTGAAAATGCAGTGGTTTAAGGGTTAATATTCAAAGATGAACTATGGTCCAAGTATCAGTATATTCAGATGATTCCGCTATTTCAGTTCGTGATGAGCCCACTCATCAACTCATCTGTATCTGGTTTGCACTGTTTGTTTTGCAATCGCCGAGATGGTACAGACCGCGCGGGTTTGAATCCCGCTGAAACCATTGACCCAAAACGAATCAGACTTTATTAGATTTGTCCTAGCCTTATCTCCTTTGCGAACAATGTAAATGGTAGGTGTGCATGGTCTAGTGGTAGAGCGTCGGACTTCGATATCGAAGGTTCCCTGGTTCGATCCTCGACCGTACCATGTTCATTGTGTCCTTGAGCAAGACACTTTACCCACGATGCTTAGTGCTGGTTCTCCCCCAGGACGCCAAGTGTGGTTAGTATAAGTCACGGGTTTCACCTACATGTACAAATAATACACAATGAATTTATGCTTTTATTTTGAATGTGTCCACTATAAAGGTTTAAGGAGTAAATTTGTTAAGTCTTTATATCCGAAATCCACATACATGTAAATGCCGCATTTGAAAACGGCGTAAATGCAGATGAGACGACTTACCAGATTTTGCAAAGTTTTCCAATCTGATAGTGGATAATACATACATATGAAACAAGATTTTTCTATGGTCAGCTGATTTGGACTCTTTAGAAACCTATAAGTCTGAATCAACTGATGATGGAAAATTTTCTTTATGGATATTCAAGCAAATTCCTCCATCAGATTAGAAAATATTGAAAATCCTAGTGAGGCAGCTCGTTATGAGCCATAACTGGTGTCAACAATAATAAGTAGTTTCATTGTGTCTGCGCATGCGGACCGGAAGGGGAAAAGGCGAAACAACGACAAATGCTACATTGTCGTCTTTTTATTCTGTCGTCTTTTTTAATGTTTCATGGTTTGGTTTTCGATTCAGAACGAAAAGACGACATATATTGACCGCGCCGTTTTAGTCGCGTTCCGAGGCTCGACTTTTCGTGCCGCGTGTTTTCGTTCTGGCGCGCTTTAGTGTTTTCGTCCGCGAAAAGGCGCCACTCGAAATAACAACAATTAAGTGTACCAAATGTTGTTTTTTCGCGGGCAAAAATACACTAGAGCTGGCAGAAATTAGCCACCATATAGTTGCAAGACAATTGGACCATCATACCAGACTTCAACTTCTTGAAAGTTATGACCCACAAGTGCCTAAATGGAACACCTATCAAGTCAAACAAGTAAAGGTTTTACAGTGACATTCCCTGTTCCTCTTCCGACAACCCTGAGTCTACCTATTAACACATGGTCTTCAGAATGTTAACACAGAGTCCCTGTTTGTTAACACATGGTCCTCTGACGTTTAACACTTTAGTCCTGGTTTGTAAACACATGGTCCTCTGACGGTAAACACTTTAGTCCTCGGTTGGTAACACATGGTCCTCTGACGGTAAACACATTAGTCCTCAGTTGTTAACACATGGTCCTCTGACGGCAAACACTCTTAAGTCCTCGTTTGTTAACAAATGGTCCTCTGACGGTAAACACTTTAGTCCTCGCATGTAAAGTAAAGTTAGTCAAATTAGTCCTCTGAAGGTAAACACTCTTAAGTCCTCGTTTGTTAACACATGTCCTCTGACGGTAAACACTTTAGTCCTCGCATGTATAGTAAAGTTAGTCAAATTAAAAAATCAAAAATCGTAGAAAGTAATATCACATTCGAAAAAATTACACTTCATAGGATAGTACTTCAAAACATCAGTTTCGTACGTCAATAGGAAAGCCGAGTCCTCGGAAGAAGGTGAGGAATCAGAGTCCTCACTTGATAGGTAAAACCAGTGTGTGTGCACGCGTCCGTGCGTGCGTGCGTGGAGCTCACCATGTCGAACATTAATCTTGTATATATTTCAACGTTTCTCAAATTATTATGATTTTCTTTTCTCTTTACGAGGGAAGGCGTGGCTCAGTGAATAGCGCTTTAAACAGACATGCACGATATAATTTAAAAAAATACTGTACAGCACATTTTCTTGGTTGTTTGTTTAGCGTTAAGCATAATCTCTCGTGATTTCTTTTCTCCATTAAATAACTTCCTTTAAATTAAAGTTCATAGACCCTCCACCAATTAAACCAAAAGGATACCCTAATGGTATAGGTACAATACAGTCTGGATTTTCAGTAATACCGAACAACTGTATCATAGTGTGCACTACTATAATTATTTGCTGCATTCTGCTTTTTCTCTGCACTGTTTAGTTACATGTAATTCTTTTAAATGCAACATTTTTCTGCGACGTCTTGATGCTGTGCATCAATTTATCTTGTACTGAATTACTAAAGAAAGCCGAGAACCAAATAATACAAAAAAGGTTGTTAATATTCCCCATTTCAGAATGAGACAGATGAACTAAAAAAAGTTTTCAGGTTTTCTTTAAATCGAGTGATTTCATTCAGTATTCGATTTATTATGATTCTTTGATTTATTATCAATCGATAGATGATTCTTTTCACTTCGAAATCATGTGGAATGATAATATTATTATAATGCTAGTCACTGTCAAATCTGGAACAAAACTCCAAGATGGCTGCCCGTCGTAATACCCGTATACCTCAATGCAGTTTCTACGATATGGAGAAATGACTGTTTGACACCAGTGTCAATAACTCATAATAGTAGTTATATTATTTTGTAACAGTAACGCACACCCAGTATGTCCACAATGAAGGAAATAAAAAGTGGTGTACCTGGTTGTAATTGCATATTACTTAGTTAGTAATGATTATGTATCATTTCATGAGATAAAGGGATTGTGGCAGATCTTATTTATCCTTTTCCTAAATATATTATCAATGAATATTGTTCCATTTCGTGGTGATATTGTTGGAGTATGAATGTATGCAATGAATATAAAGTTTCATACAAGGCAACTTGACATATATGTCTGAACAAGAGGAACCCTGAATATTTGCTACTCCTTTTACATTTACCTTGGACTACCTAGATCTTCAAGCTGAGAAGTCCCTCTGTGGCAGTAGAAATAAACAAAATCGTGGATTGAGTTATAAAATATGAAGAATTAAAACAGCCTTAACTCTAAACGTGCATTTTTTGTTGTGAGAACACAGACTTGGTATTTATGAACACACACACTTGGAATTATGGTGAATCTACATACGGCGGCCTGTTAGCCTCACAACATCGCCGATTCAGTTTTATAGCCACGGACTCCACGGACTAAACGGGTGTTCCGGGACATTGACTACACGAACGTACTGACACGGCACTTCAACGACCGACTCCAAACCTGTAAGTTCTATTTAGTATTATCACCATATTTATTGCATATTATATTATATGTGTTGGCCACTCGGTTCACCACACTGGCGATGAGGATAAACTTCAAACTCACTCGTTGCGTTCAACATATAAATATGTTGAAAATCTTTTAATTTGTATTTATCGAATATTTTTATCATTCCGGTAAAATGCCATTTTACGGGAGACATGCGTGTTTCGCATTTCGTTATTTGCTTTTGCATCCGTGTCCCATGCACACATTTCTAGTTTTTTTTATGTCATGATCGATATTGACGTTACACAATAAAACTGTACATTTCACGAAATATTGTGCCATTGAACAATAATTCAATAGATTCCCGATCTGTTTTCGGGCAAAACCATACATATTTGTACGAATGATATTTATTTTTAGCAATTTTAAGCAATACCGATCCATGCTATTACTAAATGTGTACCTTTGAAAAAATACACGTGTTAACGCAAAGCATACTTTACAATATAAAACCAAAATAATGTTTAACATTAACTGATATTTAAACAAAAATCAACTTTTCAGCGAACTTTGACAAATGTTTATGATTTTTCCACAAAATCAGGCCATAAGCTGTGCATTCCAGAAGTCTAACTGGGTGATTTTTAATTCATTGGTATCATCATTGTTATAATTAGCCACCTCAATGGTACCGGTGATCCAAAATTCGATCTGAATCTGAAGGCCTATCTTGCAAATCCCTATTTCAAGGTGATTCACATGGCATTTCATGAACCTTTAAAATGTCCGAACACTATTGATTTATGCCAGCAAACTATTTTTTCCTTTTCAGCTTTTCAGAAAACTTTGGACAGAATAGCTCGCCGCAATGCAAACCGTCGTAGGTATTATGACGTTTTACTAATTCTTAGCAGTAGGAACGCCAGCCTTATGGCGTAGGAATATTTATCAAACAAGGTCACGTGATAAAATCGATAACAAAATGACATTATTGGGAAAATTTTCACTGGTCAGATTTATACACCTCTTATTTATAAACTGTGATTATAACAAAACACAATCACAGATCGTTGTTAAAGTAATAATATTCACAAACTACATTGGTCGAACATAATTGGTGTACACTTCGTGTAATTCCCATTAATAGTTAAAGGTATTTTTCAAAGGGATGAATTTAGGTTGTTTTAAGGTTTAAATTGCCAAAAATGCGCTTTTAAATCAAAATCGATTTATTTTGTCATTTTAGAAGCGAGAATAAAAACAAATGCATGTACGCGTAGATAAATCTTTCCTCTGTCCATATGCAAATTGTTAATGAAATCGGAGACAAGTACTTTTTTTTTCCCAAAATTAACTAACATGACCCACGGACGCAAAGACGGCATAATGCATATACATTTACAGACGCGACCGGGTACACAAATAATGAAATAATTCCATTATTTCAATACATATATTTCAAATGTATGTATCCATGCATTCCAGATTAAATTTCTGATCTATACATCCTTTTGGTTTATGCCGGAGTGCTCAGAATAGGTTTTAACAAACCAAATTGTAACGGTACGTCGGGAAAGGAAATGCGGATAGTGGAAATATATGTTGCAGTGCTAATTTTCTGAATCCGAAAAAAGTGCAAAAAAAAAAAGTTTTAACAACGAGAATGAATTTTTTTTCTTGAAAGTGTTCATTGACATGTCTACTATTAAAACCCAAAATTTAAAGTCAATCAGAAAAAAGTACTTTTTTTTCCCCAAAATTAACAAAGTACACCGTATTCGCTAAAATATGAACAATCGCTTTTCGAAGATAATGTACACGCGGGATATAAAACCATGAGATTATGAAATCCTTTTTAAGAGATATATTGATTTCAATATTGTTCTGTATTTAATAAATTATTAGAGTAGAATGTTCACAGTTTTTCTCAAGGACACCATTACGGTAGTATCCCTGCAACCCCGCCCCTCATCCCACCCCCACCACCCTCCATACCGTATTGATTAAGTTGTATATAGCTGCGAATGGGCAGTTTTAATCAAATTCGATTTATTTCATCATTTTAGAAGCGAGAGAAAAAAACAAAAGCATGTACGCGTAAATACATATTTCCTCTGTATATATGTAAAATATAATAAAAAAAATCGGAGGGAAGTACTTTTTCCCTCGAAAATTAACGAAGTACACCGTAATCGCTTAAATACGCCGAATCGACGTTCCAAATCTATGTTCGCACGGAATAAAATTGTGGAATTATGATTTCATTTATAAAGATAAATCGATTTCAGCATTGTTCAATAGTTGTTATATTATTGATGTAGTATGTTCACAGTATTTATGAGAGCAACAGTACGGTAGTATCCCTCCAACCCCGTCGGCTTCCCCCCTCAAACCCGTTCATACAATACGTTGTGTATTGCTGAGAATGCGCCTTTCATTCAAATCGATTTATTTCGTCATTCTAGAAGCGAGAATAAAAACAAAATCATATAGATACATCTCTCCTCTGTATATATGTAGAATTTCAATAAACGGAGACAAGTACTAATTAAGTAACTGGACCTCCGACCCAAAGACGGCAACATTCATATTCATTTAGAAAGACGACCGGCTACAGAAACAAATACTTTTGTTATGTAAACATATTTATTTAAAATGTATGTGTCCATGTATTTTACACTATTTTTTTCATCTATACATGCTTTGGGTTTGTCAGAGAGCCCAATTATTTTAACAAACAATGTTGCAACGGTATATCGGAAAATGAAATCATGATGGCGGCAACATACGTTGCAGAGTTAATTTTCGAAATCAGAAAAAGCGATAAACTAATAACAGTATATTCTTTTAACTGATCGTTTAAAACTGAGGGGGCGACTCGAGTTTTAAAGAAAGCAAGATTGGCGTGTGTCCCTTTAAACAAGTAAATAAATGACTGACGAGTAACAGACATGCTATTGTCAGTAACAAACATGATTTTGTGTAGAAGATTGCATAACATAAACATGTGGGCATGACATTGTGTCAATGGAGCACTTGCCAGATTTGTGGTGTTGTGAAACACTGTACGCGTGAATCCAAAAAGTGCGGGTCTGTTATATTTATAGGGCATAATTATACAGTTTTATATATATATTTATATATATTATTATTTTATATATATTTTTATGGTCCCAGAACGCAGTCATACTCACTACTATATTGAAAGTAAATACTGAGTATATATGTGCTCTGCGTTACGATATGTAGTATTTAAAAACAGACATATTAAACATTTCGCTGAAATATATATAACGATGATAAATACTATATTCATAGAATTATTTTTTCCTTTTTGTTTTCAGCAATTTAAATCTAATATATTCTGTGAATATTGTTACTTTGAAAATTTGCATACGTCTGTTTTCATCAAATAGCATGTTTTGTTTGTTTTAATATTATTATTTTTTTAATTTATGATTTTTAAAAAAAAATGGATGATCGGAATATGTCTTACACACTGTTGAATCCTGTAATTTAACAACGAGTGGTTTGGTTCACAGGCGACAGTATCGGTGAACAAACCCACTTGTTTTACTGGATTCAACATTGTGCAAGAAAATATTCATATATACTGAAAGGAAAAAGAAACGCAGGGTGCGTATTTCCGCTATATATTGCATATACTGAACACTTAATTCCATATATATTCCAAGGAAATCCCAAGATGTTTTGTAAAAAAAAAAGTGCAGTTAGTTAGAGAAAGGACACAACTGTGATGTTGTAGACGTTTTAATCACATTAAACGTTGTAACAAGAAATTCATAAATGCTGAAGTTCCTCTTTGAAAAATTGAGCCAGTTCAGTACTGTATTTAATGTTAAGTGATTGCAACATTTAAAGCCTAAGTTTGCTCACCTTGAGCCAAATGCGCATTCTGACGATACTGAAACTTTAAAGGGGTAACCATTGGTGTGTTCAGTGCTGTTTAAACCTTCATTCTAAAAGGCTGGCGTGGCGCAGTCGGTAGCGCGGCGGATTTGTAACCGGAGGCCCCGGGTTCAATCCTCCGTGGTGCCATTGAGTTTCGTCGGTGTGTTCTTGGGGAAGACACTTTCCCTTAGCCTTGTCCGTCGGATAGGGACGTAAACCGGGCGGTCCCGTGTATCGGTCTATTCTCCGAGCACGTTAAAGAACCATAGGAATCTATTCGATAATAAGAGTAGGGCACGGTTCCCGGATTCCTATGTATCCTTCCCCTCTCTCTGGGGCGGCTCTATATAACCTATACTGTGTTGATGAGCCGTTAAACAACATTCAATTCAATTCTTTCTAAAAGGACAGGCCTAATGTCGCCCTGTACCATTCGATTAGCAGTAGCATATTAAATACGCACCCTGCGTTTCTTTCAGTATATTATACCATTAATATTATAACATGTGTGTTGTAACATATGCTTATCCTTGGATAGTGGATGTCAGCAGGGAACTTGACCTTTGACCTAAAATCAAAAGGTATCATTCTCTCACCAAATGCACTCAAACCATGAATTTTGATGAGATTTGCTTCTGGGGAAATGGACAGTGCAGACAAGGTGTTCCATAATCATTATTGGGTCACGGCGCCCTTGACCTTCAATTTTTGATATGCACATACTGATGCTTCGTACAAAGTCTTGTCAAAATCCAACAAGTAGCGCAGACAGGATTTGTGACGGACGAACGGAAAGGCCAAATATAATCTGTCTCACCTACCACTTTGTGGTGGAAGACATGATAATTATAAAGACAATATTTTAGTTCATATGTAAACTTTATTAAGCAAATAATTGAGCGAACATAAACTTCAGCATTGACTCTGGCCAGTGGTGTACATGGAGTCTTCTTCCACATGACGTGCAGCCTGAAAGAAAAAAAAGAGTAAATATAAGTCGAGCAGAGTATTCAATTTGAATCAGGTGTTGCGAGGGGGAGCTAGGGCATGTTTAGGGGAATGGGACAGTTTTAAATTTAATTATTGTTTAATGCCTCATCAACACGTTGTTTAGGTTATTTCGAGCCGCCCCAAAGACTCCGATACACAGGACAACCCGGTTTACGTTTCCGAGGCTAGCAGGACACATCGAAGTAACCCAGTGGCGCAAGTAAGACTTGAATCCGTGTTCACTGGATTTAAAGCCGATATTCTATAAACGTCCCATGACCAAAACTGAGTAAATGCCACATCAAATAAAGGGTCAATACGTATTATATTGTGTATCATATGAGTATATGATTGATCTGACATGATTACAGAACAATTTTAATGTATTTTTCACCCAACAGTACAGCAAGAATCTATTATAAGGAAAGTTAAATCTGACAGAGGGTGCAATGCTCTAAAAACCAATCTTTACTAGAAGGGGAATAAAAAAAAAAACTCTTGCCAAAAAATCTAAAATAGTTAAATTTTACACGTTTTGTTCATAGGATAGTTTACTTTAATGACTTAGTAAGGTCAATTTTCATGGGGAGAAAACATTAATATACAATTATTTATTTTCTCTCTCAAAACCTGGTGATGCCGCTAGTTTTAGAAATAAAACACGATTAAATAGGGCAGTTGAGAAGACACTTTTGTAGATGTTTGGTCTGTTCTGATGTGAAAATGTGTAAAACAGACAAAAGATTGGAAATTTGCTTTGTGTCCCTTTAATAAATTGGGGACCCATCACGTAATAGATAGAGTATGGTTTCATTGAGTTGGTTCATTTAAACATCGAGATGGGCGTAGCCCATCGAGATGTTTAAATTAACCAACAAGATGAAACCATACTCTATTTGTTTTGTAGCATGTCCATTTCAGCTCTATTTCAGTTATTCTAATTGTTATTCTCACTGTTATTCTCACAGTTATTCTGACAGGTCTTATTTTCAATTAAACGATTTACACCTGCGTCTGAACAAAGAGAATTGTCTGTGACCATGCTACAAATAGAACATAATCATATTGTAATTTGTTGATGTTAAAGGGACACACGGCAATCTTGAAGTATTTATCAAGCATTAACATTAGCATCTCCATTTGTTAACCTAGTAACAATTTAAATTTTAACCTGCTTGCATTAAAAATTAAAAAATAAAAGTGTCAGTTTTCATTTTGTCTTCGTTATTCTATCAAATACTTAACTATATTATAGGTGCACTATTATCAACTTTAAGTAATGTGTAAAACAATTTCTTCTGAACTATTTTAATAAATAATATTAATAATTGCACAAATGCAAATTATGCAGAAAAATTGACCGAACTCCAGAAGTTTTAAACAAATAAAGACTGCCTGGTGTCCCTTTAACACAACTTGCTTTCGCATGTATCCAGTACATGTAGTTTACACGAGCTCATATGACAATCACGCTGCATTATAACTGAAAACCATTTTTACTCTAACTTTGAACAGCACCTTGCAAGCATAACACGTGTGGTAATGCAAGCTCCATTTAAAGAACTACACAAGTGCAAACAAGTTTTGAAAAGGCTCCAACCTCCATATGCGGCTTGACATTCTGAAGTCGTCGGTATCAATTCACTTAGAGCTGCTCAAGGGCACGATTTGAGGCCTCTCTGAAAAACAACATCGATCCAATGTCAGTGATCAAACAGACATAGTTTATCCTTTGTTATACATAATGTAACATATTTAAAAAAGAAAAGAAAAGAAAAAAAGAAGAACTAAACTGAACAAAGCATGAATACTACCTCTGCTCAATTACACGGTTAATGTAATAAAAAACATCTCTCATCATTCATTATACATGTAAAATATAATGTAGCTTGAATTGGTGATCCATTAAAAACACTGTTCCACTTTCACAGCATATTTCCAGCCCATGGAATAGTCATTTCTTTTGAGACACACTGGATGCAAGTGTAGTAGCTCCACCTCCTTAAAAGCTTTTAAGTGAAGTATACTTTCTCGAAAGTTGGCCTTTTTTTTCGCAACAGAAAGTATCTAGTAAATGTAAATAAATGTAAATTCAAAATCACTTCATTGTCTCAAAACTCTGCTGTACATAAATATGAATCTGACCGAGATTTCAATCATGTTTACATTGTTTCAATGGTAGTTGTATCGGGTTATGTATTCACGAATGTGCGAGAAAATGGGATATCGTAACGATATAGAGACAACGCTAACAATTTACATTCATGCATCTGAGGGGTGGGGGTGAAGGGGGTTTCTAGTTTCCCTACCACCTCCTTGTTTTCGGTATGCAAGCTCCATCACCTCCGCCCCCCTCCACACACACACTTGGTTGGGTGTGGGGTGGGGGCGGGGGTTGCGGGTGACATTGATGGCATTTCTACTAGTGATTGTTTTATTCCACGACACGTTCTACAGTACATCCAGTTACTGGAAAGATCGGAGTACACGAAAAACACTTACAGTGATTATGAACTTTCTATTATACAGCATATACCACTTTTAAGCACTATATTTGGCTAAATATGTACGATCTAAAAGTGGTGTGTACTGTTTATTAACAAACACATTTTAATGACAAAACAAATACCTTGATAATGGACCTCTAGCAGCAGACAGTAATCCCAAATCCAATTTGCACCAACATGTCAATTTCACGTGTCAAGTTATGTCACGGTGACCTGTCGGTCACTAACACTGCATCGTGTTTACACATAATGGAACGTTATTTCGTCCGGTAAGGTATTAGTTTTTACATAATCTACGGTATAAAACACTGTACGCGTGTTGTAAGACTCCATAGGTACCCGTAGTGCTCGCCGACGTAGCGCGCCCAATTTCGGGTGAAAAAAAATGGCGTCTGTTTTAATTGAAAATTCATAAAATAGTCCGTAAAATACAAAGAAATAGTCCATGTTCGCGGAGTTAAAATGCGAACAGAACTGATATGTTATAGGTACGTGGCGTTCCTACTGTAGAACTATAATAAAACATAAACCATTTACCAGTACCTCCGTATTCTTCCGATGTAGAAGACCCAGTATCATATAGTGATACTTTAAAACAAGTTGGCGAGTTTTGAATTAATACCATATCCCGATGAAAGAGACGCCCTCGTGTTTTGGGGTCAGTAGGTCAAAGGTCAAGGTCACCATGACCTTATATGAATAATACTGTAGCCCGATGTTTCGCTTTCCACTCTCGGGTTCCTGTCGCCAAGGTCAACGTCACAAGTTCGGTATCTTCCAGTTTTATCCATACACCATTAGCGAGATTTGAATTTTTGGATTTTCCTATGCAAAACACTTATTGACATTTCTTTTTGATAATGTGATAACATTTAATGCATAGCTCCATTTATTTGTAACTGGGACCTATTATGTTAAAGGGGTGTCCGTAACCCCGTTCGTAAACAATTACACATTCAGGACGATAACTTTAAAACCATATAACCCACAATCATGCAACATCATATGTTCATTTCACTAGGTGACAGAAGCAATCCTATTGTTTTTTTGGTTCAGTAGGTTAAATGTCAATGTCGTGATGGCCTTATAAGATAAGGAAATATGCATTCCGTGCCACCACAACACCCACTCTTAAAACGTCATGGTTACATTACCCTTGGTGACAAAAGAAACTATCATATTGGGGTCTCTATGTCAAAGGTCAAGGTCGCCATGACCTTATATGTATATATGGATTCCGCACGATAACTGAGAAACTATAACACCTACACCCGTGTTACTTCATAAGTTCATTGCCTGCGGTATATTGGTTTTAAGGTCAGTTGGTCAAATGTCAAGGTCACCATGACATGGAAACTGAATTCCGTGCGAAAACCACAACACCCACACTTTGTACACTGCCAGTAATGATAGGAGGAAATCCTATCATATTTGAGATCAAAGGTTAATGTGATATCACCATGACCTAAAATGAAAATATGTATTTCTAGCAATAACTTTGTATCGTTCTTACATCAGTCCAACTGAGCAATAAGCGTGTTGTGCATCTGAATCCCCAAGAACTACTATATTATCACCGAAGGTGGATAAATGATTGGATGTCCATGTACTATATCTAATATTAGTAAGGCTATGTACATAGTCAACTTGTGTATTTCGAACAGTTTTTAAACAAATTTCTCTACGGTTATGGAATTCCATCATACAAATTATTTTAAGTCAAAGAAATACCAACGTGCTGCATGCAAGTTCTAAAATGTTAAAAATGTAAATTAAACATTATTTTAACCAGATATTTTCTTTGTCATGTTTGTAAACAGTAAATGACTCTGTATCGAGTCATAGCATTTAGTTTATTCGACTTTATGTTGTTTATGTGTTCAGCAAATGGTTAACAATTACATTTGATATTTTCTCCCCAATTTAGATGTTTTTTGACATTTCAATCTGAGTTTTATTAACTCTAATTCGAGACTTACTCGTTGCTTTAATGGATGATTCCTTTTTGTCTCGCCCAACATAG